>RJWM01010222.1:0-64486 GCA_004363535.1 Dasyprocta punctata
TGATCCCCAGAAACATCCACAGAGATAAAACTGTTGCTCATCTATGTGGGGAGCAGCTGCCCTGGAGATGGATTGTAAATTAGAACTAAAGCAAGTCCAGCCTGTGAACACAGAGTGCCCGAGGCCAGCCAGACAAACAAGTTGTTAGGCAGGTCCCTTCTCCCATTAGGAGAGGGGTTTCATGTATTATCGACCTTTTGCTGATTGTATAAATAAACACGCTGCAGTCACTGGGCAGTTCCTTTTCTCCCTCTTGTAGAGGGGCTCCCCCGACATCAGCTTTCTGCACTGTGATTCCCGTCTTCATTCCTTCATCCCCTACCCTCCTCCCCCAGGGATTTCAAGAGCTGGACTGGGAGTGGCACATCTGCATCTTGGCGATGAGGGTAGACACTGGAACCCTGTCTTGTTATCACATTTCCAGAAATATCCATTACATTCATGAGAAAATAATCAGACAAATTCAAGCACAAGGAAATTATAAGAGCAAATCCTGACAAATGTAATACAAATGTACTGTAATACCGTATATTAGAAAGGATTGTGAGCACAATGATTTCATTAGGTTTATAATAAGAAAATCTAAATAAAGCATGGCTTTAAATTAATAACTGCATCAGTAATGGCGTACTGATTGTGACAGATACACTATACCAACATTGCACGTTAATATTAAAGGAAACAGGAACTCTGTTATATAGGAACTTTGTAAACTTTCTAAATGTTTTTGTAAACAAAAAAACTACTGTAAAATAAAAATCTTTAGAAATATATCCCTTGTGTTTATGTACCCAATCCAACACTATTCTAATCCCACAGCCGCTGATGTGTTTTCTATCTTTATAATATTACGTTTTCCAAAACACATTTAATTACAGTCAAGCTATATGTGATTGCTCAGTGAGGTTTCTTCACTTAGAAACATCTTGTTATTATGTAGATTCATTTTTGATGCCTTGCTATTTTCATGTATTGTTGAGCTATACCTTATCCTTCCCCTACTGAGGGCTTAGAGCTGCCATTAGTTTTGATGGTGCTGAATAAAATTTCTATAAGCACCTAGATGCAGGCTGTATTTGATCTGCATTTTTGAAGCACTGCAGTAACCACCCAAGGACCAAGTTGCTGAGTCCTATGAGCAGAACTTTCACTTCTGCATTGATGGGCTAGGAAGAAATGTTTTGACCATGCTTCTCTCCTGAGGGAAAAGAAATGGAAAACACGAACATAACACAAAAACATTCCCTGAAATTACTGGACAATGAGAAGTCCCAGATACACTGGCCAGGAAGTCAGCTTCACTTGGAGAAGCCTAGTAAAAGTGTTTCATCGGTAAATTCTTCTACAGTTTAGTGTTTGAATCTGTGGCATTTGCACAGTAACAAGTAGTACTGTTAGTTACTACACTGACCACAGCTGATATGGATGGATAAAACATATTTCTGAATTATGCAATTAGAAAAGAGAAACTTAGTGATCATGAACTCTGAGTAAAGAGGCTTAATAATGTGTAAGAAAAAGAGAGATGGTCAAACATTGCTTAGCTACATGTCCAACTACCTCTAAGTCTTACGTGCTTAAAAATTCTTGTCCTTGTGTCTCATTGATGCTTGCATGAAGATTTCCTTTCCATAAGTAGTATGTCCCTTCTGTTATTTCTCCTCAACTTAAAAATCACAAAGCTTGTATGAGTAACCAGTAGAAGTCCATTTTCACTTAGACTACCATAACCCTTCATGCGCTAAATTGTGTCATAAAAAAAGAGAAAAGGAAATCATATGAAGTAAGATCTGCACAAAACTGAGGTCAACACAATTAAGGCAGCTGTCATAGTTGAGATCCACTCAAGAAATCTGCTTCTCATAAGCACAGATACTATTCAAATGCAAACAGGAATAAAATAGAGACTATCTACAATTTGACATTCATGATGTTCAGGAACAATCACACTCACCCCCATCTGGAGACCTCAAAATCAGGGAAGATGAATTAGACATTGCAATAAATGGCCAAGGATATTTGATTTCAATCTGAAAAATACATTTTCAACACATATAGAATCTCATCATAAAACAGAATCTCTCAATGTATCAAAATTTAAAATGCAAATAGAAGGAGCCAGGGATTTAGCTCAGTGGAATAAGTACCTGCCTGGCAAGTGAGAGGTGAAGAGTTTGATACCTGGTAAGAAAAAAAAAAAAGCAAATAGAAATGATTGCATTAAAAACTTCAATTCTTAAGGGGAAATTTTACTGAAGCAGTAAGTAAATTGAAGTTATAACAATAGAAATTATGAAAGATGGTAAGCTAGAATAAGAAAGAATAAAAATGACTACAAAAAAGTATTGGTAGATACGATTACCAAAAATTTCTCAAATTTAAAGGAGTACCAAAATTTGTTGGCATAATGAACTCAAATGACATCCTGTAGAAAACATATATGCAAATACATAGACAAAAGTAAGCAGTAGTGAGACTACCAAAAGGAAAACAAAACAATCTTCAAAGTAGCAAGAAAAAGCAAATAAGTACAAGGGGAGAAAAATGACTTGGAATAAAATCAAGTGGTGCATAGAATAATGGCCATCAGGAGGAGAAAAGCACATATTAGATATTGAAAATGAAACTTAAAAAACACAAAACCAAACAAACAAAAGCAATCATCATCTGAAACCTTTGTGTTCAACAAAATCATGTTTCAAGAAATGAAAATAAAAGTATTGTTATAGAAGAGAACATTATGGCAATGTGTCTGTGGCAGACCTGAACTACCAGAAACACCAAAATAAGAAATTCAGACAGAATGCAATTATGCAAAACATTAAACTTTAAAATTTCTCTCATACTAAACAGTCAAAGAAAATGTGAGGAATGTTCAAAAAGTTCATTGTTATGGTTAATTTTTTACATCACCTCATTTGGGATTAGGTGAGCAGCTTGTCTGTAAGTCGCTGAAGGTGCTTCCAGAGATGAGCTCATCAACAGGAGACCAAGAGGACAAAACTACCCTGTCCGCTGTGGGCAGCAGCGTCCAGCCCCTGGGGCCCACACTGAACAGATGTCAGAGGAAGAGCAAATGTGCTCACTCATTCTGTGGGGATACCTACTTCTGCAGTCCTTGGACAGTCAACGTCCATGTTCTCAGACTTTGAGAGAGATTTCATCTCAGACTTTGAGAGAGATTTCAATGCCATCCTAAGAGATATTTTGTTCGCCTGCAGAAGCCTGACCAAAATATGTGTAAAGGCCGAAAAATATTTCTATGTGTATGTTTAGAGTATTTTCTCCTATTTTCTTTATAAGCCATAAAACATTTTTAAAAGCTAAAGTTATAATAGTGGTGGTAAATATGTATGACAAATACAATGTATACAAATATACAAATATCATGTATGACAAATACAATGTAATAAATGAGAATCACATGATTTTTTGAGTTCAAGATTGTATTTTACAAGCAGACTTTGACTAACTGTAAATGGATTGAGAAAATTTCACTGTTGTGTTTTAATTAGTAATACCATGGTTCACGAACTTAATTCTTTCCACTATTTTGGCTGTGAATGGAATGGGATGAGAATTGAAACACAGTCAATGGTTAGGTTCACTATTGATCTTATAGGCAAATTTGATTTGTTCTCAACCAATTCAGTTTGTGACTAGGATCATGGAAAGAATTGAATTTGTGAACCAAGGTATCACTGTGCTAGGACCTCTAAACACACACACACAAACATAGACAATGGACTTTAAAAATTTGTAAAACATTCAAATGATGCCTAAACCTGACAAAAAATAAGAAAGGTAATAACAAAAAGGGCAAAAAACAAAAGAAAAGCTAATTAACCAACAATATCAGTGGGTTGCTATATTTTTCTGTAATTCCAGTATTTGTCTTATGTGTAGCTAACAGATGTGGGGTGGAGTCTTTCTGTAGGGAGCCAGCAGGCTCTAAATGGCTTTTTACAATGTTCCCCTTTTAGCTATCTTAAAATCAACTAGATGTGTAATTTTGTTGAGAGATGTTAGACTTTGGAAAAACAGACCCAGTCTACTGTGAAACAGTAAAGAATGTAGAGCCAATAGTTAATGGGAGCCAGTGTGGCTGATTAATATAATATCCTTTGATATCATAATGTATCATCACAAGGTGTCTAATTAGAGGCTTTATTTTTAGTTCAAAATTTTTGAAAACTCTTTTTGAAGAAACTATGGGATATATCCACAGTAAAGTATTCTTCAGCTCTAGGGAAAAAAAAATCTCCATGAACTTATTGACAGATACTGACTTATAGCATTCATAAAATTAGAGAACGAATTGCCAGAGTCCAAGTAGTATATGACACCATAAGAAAAACAATGTGATTTTTCTTTTCATTATGAAACACAGGACAGATAAATAAGTAAATCTTGAATACTGTTTTCTGTATGACCTGAAGAATGGAGTGCAAAGGCTAGGAAAAGAGCAAGAATCCATCAGAAATAATACTCTTTGTTGTTTGGAAATTTGAGAAACAGGCTAATTTTCTTTGTATTCAAAGGTGTACAATCAAAGATATAGAACAAAAAAAGACTTAAAATTTAAATGCAAACTGAGTCTAATAAAATGAGTGTACTTCAAATAATGCATGTAACCATGGTGAAAAATATATTAAGACACCATTCTGCATATAGGTACACATGCTTGTCCAAACGGTAAAAAAGCACTGCAACCATATCTTCAACATTCTATGTAGTCTCATTTTAGGAGTGGTGTGGTCGCAGTGATTTGAAACCTCTGTTATGCATATTTTAGGAATGCACAAGTGGGTAGTGTTCTGATATTGCTGGGATCCCAGGTTTACATTGTGAAAAGACTGAAAATTTATGGACACAAAAGAACATAGACAGGGTGTGATTCATGTCCAAAATCATTGAAAGAACTCATGTTCTAAATTCTGCTCCAAAGTTAGAAAATTGAAGAAACTTCTGCACCAACGGCCACAACTCAGTGTTATGGTTCAGATCTAGGATGTTTCTCAAAAGCCTCCTGTGCTCAGGATTGAGGTTTTTGGAAAGTGTTTGGAATGTGGAGTATAGACCTGATTTGCTGTAGGAAGCTGAGGTAAGACTGGAAAAGGTCTTTTACTAGAATTGCGACTGGAGTTGCTCCCTAGAAAGATTTTTCTCTCTTCACCTCACTCTTCATGCTCTGCTATCCAGCCACCATACCATGGGCAGCTTTTTCCACCAACGCTCTTACACCATGCCCTTTCTGCCTCAGAGCCAGCCAGCTGAGAACATGAGCAAAATAATCCTCTCCTCCTTTAAACTGTGGGTGTCAGATATCTGTCTCACCAGTGAGGAAGTGAATAATGAACTGATATTCATATATTTATTACTAAACACTCATTCTAATTTCTTCCTGTTTCCAGCAGTGTTATTTACCAAGAAACCTTTAGTAGCAGAAGCATAAAATTGAGATAAACAAACCTTCTTATATTTTTCTACTGTAAATTTGTTTTTACCATAATTGTAGCCATCTGTTCATCTCCATTGCTGTGTCTGGGGGATACAGGAAGCAATGCATTGTTTACCCACATGGTATGACAAAAGGCGAGGTGTGTACATGTGCCACAGTGTCACACTGGATTTTACCCACACAATGCTCTAACAGGTTTTGAATATGCTTACCTGAGCATCACAGGGGTAAAATACACCCATCCACTCCTCTGTTCTGCAAACATGTGTTTTACCATAAATGGAATGTGGGTGTGACTCCTGGGGAAAGGAACAACCCATCTGTGCATTCACTCACTTGGCAGATGAACTGCAACTAGTGCACAGCAGATCCAAAGCAGCAGCAGGAGAGTTTTACCCACGAAATGCTGTGGCTAAATTTCTGTGCCTTTAGGATCTTTTTTTTTTTTAAAGGTTTCTTTTGACTTTTCTGATAGTAGGAGTCCAATTTGATACAATGGCACATTAAAATCAGACTTTCAAGCTTTTTAGGCAGTTAAAAGTGATTCACCACATCATCAATACGTGGATGATGAAGAAGATAATGACTTTGATGTTGGTCACGTGAGCAAAAATTCCTGTGACCATGAAATGGAGAAAGATTTATCTGATGCAGACACGGGATGCAAATCTCTTTGATGCAGACGACCAAGAAAACAGCAATCTGAGCGGATATTTCACCAGTGGAAACGGTGCAAATCATCACTCAGGCAGACAATGATTCAGTGTTAGAACTAGGTCCAAAAATACAGGTGAGCATCTTGGCAAGGGTGAAACCTATTGAATAGAATGGGGCCACTGTCATTTTGTGTTGGAAATTGTTTGCAACAGATTAAATGCTGCAAGATTCTGTGAAACAAACACATGGTGAAACACAGGTAAAATGTTCTGTATGCTCCAGTAGCCACAGTAAAAATGTGTTATGATGCCTCATTAGCTGAATTGAAAGCATTTACAGGCCTGATGTACTTAGCAGGGTGCTCTTATGGTAAACCCAAGGGCTTGAGATTTGTACAATAATGATACTGAGTAAATTTCATTTCCTTCTAAATTTCCTGAGCTTTGATCACAAAACCACCTGCCAAGAAAGAAAAAAAACTGATACTGTGGCTGTTGTCCAGTTATGGTTTGAGTTTTGGTTGCCAAGCAATTTACAAACCATCTGAATGCACAACTATTGATGAGCCTCTTGTAGCATTTCGTGGCTGCTGCAGCCTCAAACAGCATATTCCCAAAAACCTTTTCGAGCATGAAATAAAAATGTATTCCTTTGTAGTTGTGAAGACTTATGTTTTCAGTTTAGAAATTTATCCTGGAACTCAGCCTACCAGCTTCTCGCTCATGTAGTATTAAACCAAATGATGTTTGGAACAGACCCGTTGTTCCTGTCTCCCAAACTAATCGAAATGCAGCTTTCAACAGTCGGTTTACTAGTTTCCAATTAATGAGACTTTTTCTATAAGAGCACAAGTTGATCAGCCTAGGAACTGTGTGCAGAAACAAAGCAGAAATTCTGAATAAAATGTTGCAATTTCAAAAGAGACAATTGTACATTTCTAGCTTTGGATTTCAGAATGGCGTAACATTGGCATCATATGTGGCAAAGAAAATAAAACTGGTACTGCTGATGTCAACATTTCTCCAAGACGAGAACATTAATAGAGAAACCTTGACAAAACGAAAGCCTGAGATGATAACTTCCTTTGACAAAACCAAAGGCAAAATAGATGATGTTCGTGAGTTATGCGGAAACTATGATGTCACTCAAAACACAAAGCACTAGACAATGGTTGTGTTTTACTCAATCCTAAACATGTATGGCATTGATTGTTTGACAGCTTACAAAGAAAATAGTAAGTGTGAAATACCATGGAAAAACTGTCTTAGAAAACTGGGACTGGAACTCATAAGGGATGTTTTACACCAGAGGAAAAAGGAAATGTTGCTGCCCAGGGAACTACACAAAAAAAAGTTGTGGAGCAGAATGGCGAGCTGGCATTTTACCATTTCTGCTACTATGTTTTCTTGCTTTTTTCCATTGCAGGGGCTGGGACCTTTCGTGAACCCTAACTTTGCACGTGCTAAAGGTTTCATGGCTGCTCTTCTGCAGTGTTGTTGGTTTTAGGTATGACACAAACTGTGCTTATGGATACATTTTTAAAACTTTGTTGTAATTTTTCTCAATGTTTTCTTTTAATAAATGTTGCTGCCTTGAAATGACCTGTTTAAAGAGTGAGAATAAAATTGATGAATTCTTTTCTCATGATTATTTTGATGCATTCATTTCCAATATCAATTTTAACTAAGATTTAACACAACCATTGATTTCTCTCATATTTCAAAGTATCTGGATTTTAAAACACTTTTATTGGAAACCTTTCAAATACACTAAATAGTGATTTACTGCTTCACCTTATGTACATGCAACCAGACATATTTACACTATATATATATATATATATATATATATATATATATATATTAAGCAAATAAATATACACTAGGACACTAGCTCCTTTTTGTTTGCAATTTATTTTCATCATAGAAACTTTTGACACGAAATCAGTTTATTCCATCGAACATACATACCTGACATACTAACATGTCCCACACTTCTCCTGCAACACGTTCTAGATGGAGTAATTTTTTTGGTGTTTTGTTTGTTAATAAGGGGCAATTTTAAAAACAATCAACTTACTTTTAAATACGTGTCAATAGGCTGAAATCTCTTCCAAAGATACAATACCTTCATATACATTTTTATGAATTGTTCATAATGTGCTGAATTAAAATATAAAGTAAATTAATGTGCAGTAGATCTCTATTCTACAAGATGATGAAGCTTTTATTTCACAATAAAAGTCAAAGGAAAGTTACAGTACTGAAACCATACTCCTGACTGTACATTTTTGGATTTCCATTTTCTGACATTTTTAAAATAATTTAGTCCTTATTACTGAACTCACCAAGGGACTGTTGGTTACTTTTGTTTAGATTCTCTGCTTTAACACACCTAAATAATTGCAGATGCTGAGATAGCATCACTCGTATCAGCCTTATGCAGCAGGGCACTGATTTCAAGTGAAAATATAATAATGTTGCTGAAATTTGCATTGTAAGGAACAAAACACCGGAAAGAGCTATTTAAATTGTTCTCTGACATTCACATGTGCTCAGAGATTGAAAGCATGAAACCAACAGCTTTAGAATTCTTCAGTCACATTGTATCTAAACTATACTTTTAAATTTGAGTAGAATTTGTACAAAAGTAAGAGCCTTTGTGACAGGCAACAGGAACAATTTTCAAAGATGTTGAGTGGTAGACAGTGTCTGAAGGCGTTGCCAGTGGCCACAGCATTTACTATGTCCTGTGCTATGGGCTCTGTACCCAAAGCCACGCTGCTCCCTCCCCGGGCCTCGGTTACCCCAGTTGATCAGTGCACTGTTCAGTGCAGGGCTCAGTCCACTGCTCGGTGCAGGGCAGGAGGACAGGCAGATGTTAAAGTGTGTGGGGAGAGATGGTGCTCGGCAAGCATTAATCTCCCTCTTCTGAAGGAAGCAGCAAGCAGACTGAGCAGGGAGACAGAACTGTTCGCTATCACAAGAGCTGAACACAGCTGTACATACTGAGGACACTGGAAATGCCATGTGATATTGAGAGTCTGGAAGTAGTAGAACTTACACAGTGTGAGAAGCAGCAGCCCTTACCACTTCCATAAATTCCAGTGTATAATCACAGAACATCAGGAAGGGTCATACTAAATACACACAGCTTTCCATAAAGAGAAAAATTTCTGTTTCCAGAAACATAATTTATTAGAAAAAACAAAAATGTGACAGATTTAATGTATTAGTATGTTGACTACATCAAAATGTTTTCAACAAGTAAAACCTGTGATAAAATTAAAGACATTTAAAAATTACAAAATTATGTGTAAGTCATAAATTTAATTTAACATAATTTTCACTGAAGAGTGAAAATCAAGAGTTATGAAAAAGTCTGATCATAAATGAAAATTATAGAAATATAAAAGAGTAAAAAATACAGAGACAGGCAGGAAAGATGAAAGTTTAAGAGGAACAAGAACTTCACACAATTCTCATGTATATGGAATGGCACAATGAGAATAAAAATCTTCACGGGTACAATAGGAAAACCATCATAATATCTGTAAAGAAAAGTCACAAACTAAGAAACTCATGAAATGATTTACTTTCAGCTGAAACTGATACCCTGAGATCTGCATTAAAAGACCATAGGGTATGTTGACCTCAAAATCAGAATCATGTCGCCAGTTAGGAAGGGGAGGAAAAAGGAAGGAAATGTATTCCCTCATTTCCACTGTCCTCATATTTGTGCTAGTTTGTTCCGTGCATTGCTAATGACTTTACTTAGAGCTGAATGAATGTCTCTGTTCCTCAGACAGTAAATAATGGGGTTCAAGGTGGGGGGCACAACAGAGTAGAACACAGAACACAGCAAGTCTGGAACAGTGGATGCATTTGAGGCAGGCTTTAAATAAGTAACAACACCTACTAGGAGAAAGGTGACCACAACAACCAGATGGGGTATGCAGGTGGAGAAGGCTTTGGACCAGCTCTGTCGGGATGGCATCTTCAACACAGTAGAGAAAATAAACACATAGGAGACCACAATGCAAACCAAACATGACAAGACATAGAAGGATACAACAGCCACACTGACATTGATAGTGTGGTGCTTCTCAGAACAACTGAGCTCTAGTAGGGAAGGAACATCACAGAAGAACTGATGAATGTGGTTGGAGCCACAGAATTCCAGGGAGAATGTCCCTGCTGAGTACAAGATCCCAATGGCCACTCCACCAAGCCAGGAGGCAGTTACCAACTGGACACAGCACTTTTTGCCCATGAGCGCCTCATAGTGCAGAGGGTGACAGATGGCGACATAGCGATCATAGGACATGGCAGTCAGGATTCCCACCTCTGACCCTGCTAACAGGACCACCAGGAAGAGCTGACACGCACACCCCAAGAAAGAGATGGAGTCACTGAGCGTGATGGAGTTGAGAATGCATTTGGGGACTGTAGTGGAGATGAGACCCAGGTCCAGGCAGGACAGATGCCTGAGGAAGAAGTACATGGGGGTGTGGAGGTGGCGGTCGAGGACTGTGAGGAGGATGATGGCCAGATTGTCCAGCATGGCCACCAGGTAGACCAGGGAGAAGAGGGCAGCCTGCAGCCCCAGCAGCGCCCTGCTGTCTGTCAGTCTCAGGAGCAAGAACTCCCTCAGAAGTGTCTCATTCCTCATATCACAAATTGGCAGGCCACCTGTTAAGTCTAAAGACAGAATGGTGCGTTAAAATGATTATATTACAGGGATGCAAGCACACCCATGTTTGCAGCCTCCATTTGTTATAACTCAGTCCTAGAAGTGGCCTACATGTCCATCAAGGATGAAAGGACAAATAAAATGTGGTATTATACATAGTAGATTACTACTTTACTATCTTTAAAGAAATATAATCTTGAGGTCTTTATTAGGAAAAATGATCCTTGAGAACATGATGTCAATTTAAGGAAATTAGAGATGAAGCTAACAAATCACATGTTTTCTTTTTTACCATGAGAAACTCACAATTCAATTAAAGATCAAAATAAAAAAATAATAGACAACAGAGAGACCTTTTGTAAAAGATAAGAAGACCAAGAGATGGAGGGTGGTAAATTGAAAGGAGTGTAGGAAGATTTGAAATGTGCTACACACATATACCAACACCTCCTCCCTGTGAATGTAATCATCTTGCTCTGCAAATGTGTATGAAGACAAATATTAAAATGCATATAGTGCATAGTCTGTTATATGACTCTCCACCCTTGAGATAGGCATAGTTTAGCATCATGAGTTACACAGAAAGTTTAAAAACATCAAGATGCTCAACTCCATGTTGAAAGGAGTTTAAGAATGGATACAACAGTCTAACGTGATTAAATTTAAATTTAAATTTATTTTGAAAGGAGAAAGAACTTTTATGTCTTTCCAACATAATGTGAAATTCCCTTTGACTGATTTTTCTCGTTAACATTTCCAGGATTGGCAGTGTAACAACTAGAATGGAGTGTGTGGTGCCCCTTTATATGAATATAGACATTAAGATTGATCTGGGATTTCACAGAAAATTCAGTTCCTTAATCTAGTTATCATAGTGCCCATGCTTTTTCTCCTCTAGCACAGTTTTTTAGCATAGTACAGAGCTTTGAAAGCTGTTCAAGAAATTTTGACAACCTGACTTTTAAATGTGCAGTGGTGTTGTGTACAGAGGAGCAAATCCAGAGATTAACGCAGACAATCAGGGAAATATTCTTAGGAGGAATCTGTCAGCACTGAGAAGCAGCCCACGCAGAGACAAGCACACCCAAGTAGAGAGGCTTTGCAGTCTCCCAGATTGAGGTCCCCCATGCACCCAGAGAGGGCCTGGGCTTGTTCTCTCCCTCGGGTCCTCATGTGCCTCGAGCCCCATTGTCCTTTGCATCACTCCAGCGGCCTCGCTGTACTTCTCAGGGCAGCCCCTCTCCTCCTCAAGGTTACAGGCATTCCTGTTAGCACGCAAAGGTCTTCTCCAGCCCGGTCATACAAGTTATCTCATGATGCAAACGCTGGGTGTGTGCCCTAGGGGCTGTGAGCCTCTGTTCTACTGAGCTGTGACCCTGGCTGACCCTGCGTGTCCTTCATGGTCCTTGTCAGGTCCACACATCTGGCTGAGAAGACTTTTAAGATTAAAAGTCCCTGTAGGAATAATACCTTACTCCCTGGGTCCTCAGAGTCTGTCTGCTTTGTGTACTCACAGGAGAGCAGAATCTGCTCGGCCTGATGTCCAGCGTGGCCCAGTCAGACTCCTAAGGGCCCTGTGTCCCTACTCAGAAAACAGGCTCAGTCTTCCCATCCGTCCTGCAGAGAAGGGTTTCACATCCTTCCTGTGCTGATTTCTCAACTTCTGACCAGCTCTGCTCTCCTCTCTCTCACTGAAGTGTAATCCCAAGATGTGGAGCTGGGGTGGAGAGGTGAGGTCTGACCACAGCTGCTTCCCTCTCACAACTGAGACACAGTTTCTATTAATAAAAAAAAAAAAAAAAATCTGAACACTGTCTCAACCACTTTCACAAATAGAATTATTGCTATTTTTAATATGAATGCCCCTGTAGTTGAATATTATGAGTTTATTTGAAAGAGAGAACATCTATAATTTTAAGAAAAGCAGTATTTTTCATTTTCATCATATAGAAAAAATGTATGCAAGCCACTTACTATCAAATATTGTATCAGTGGAAGATAGCCCTATTTTCATTTTAAATATAGTTTCCTATAAAAATCCAACAATTTAATACATTTAAAAGAGAACATGAAAATTTTATCCCATGAACTTTAGACACAATCTCCATCAAGATGACTGAAAGAAAGTTAACCCCATATTCATGTTTGCTTTCAGGGATAAGAAATCAGTATCAGTAAACCAAGTCGAACAGGTGGTGAAGCATAATGAATGAAACTTTTCTATACTCTTATTTCATTTTTTAAATGAATGATGAGGTCAATAACAAAAGAGAGAAGACCAAAAACAAAAGGGAAAATTAATTTTAAAATTGACTTTTCAAAGTAAAAACCTAAAGATCAAATTGCTACAATATGTGGCATTGAATCAGTCATTCTGCACAGGTGTGCACACACACACTTCCCGTGCTGCTCCCCAGACCTGAGCCTTGGAAGATGCCTAGCACTCTGCTGTCACTATGTGAAGAAATACATCTTCTCTATTCTAACTTCAGGTGATGTGCACATCAAAGTTTTGTAACATCTACTTATTCTCTGAGAGTGAGCTACACTTCAAATGCTTTATAAAGATGTATATAAACCTCTGATATATGGATTTCCTGAAGAAGTTTTGCCAAAACTGTTAGCAAAATATTAGTGATAACAGCAGAACACGAAGACAGTTAAAAATCTGAAAGGTATGGAAGGAATCGCAGGATGGAAATCATGTGACACATGTATTTATAGAGGTCAATAATTAGATTTCCACATGAAAAGAACTGGGACACAGCACCATGTGATTCACATCTTATCTTGCAGCAAACTTATTTTTTATTACAGTGCATGGTGAGTTGTATGGGACAAGCTGAACACAGCGCAGGGTCAGAGTCTGTGTCAGAGGAGGGAGGACCTGCTGAGAATGGAGGCTTCTTCCATTTGCCTGCCAAAACCGCACAGAAATACAGCTAGAGTTATGCTGAGCAGACGGCATCCTAGCACGTGCCGTCAGCAGCAAACCGACCATTTCATAAATCAGACAGACTGGGAGGATGGAGGAAGAGTGAGGAAGCAGAGAGAAGGAGACCAGATGGGGAAGAGAGAGAGGCAGGCAGAGGGAGAGAGAGTTACACATTACTTTTTTAGAATCACAGTGTAAGTAAGCAAAATACCATGAAAGGAAAAAAAAAACACACCTTTCAAATTGGAACAGACTCTAAGCAGAATATTTCAGTTTTCTCTGCTACTCCCCTCCCCCAATGTCAACCAAGAGAGTGACCAAGAATGGAGAGACCACATCCAGAATGGACACCTGCGCCTGACCTTACAGGAACCACCCACGGCCGTGCGGGTGATTTTCTCAGGAGTGTGGAGAGAGAACATGGAGGAGTGAGACTCCTGTCCTGTGTCTCAGGCAGTTCTTTGTCCAGGAAGGGGAAGGACCTTTAAATCACTTGTACGCTGACTTTGCATGGGTTTTTCCCAGGAGGCCACACGCTGGCTTTGCACATGTCTTCCTGGGATCCCAGAGCCTTGGGGAACAGGCCCTGTGCTTAGGGCCCTGGAAACTGTCCACTCACCGACCAGGACAGAAAAGATACATGATAAGCTTGGAGACTCAAGTCTAACTTTTGTCACAACGTGTGGTCATGATCAAACAATCAAAAACCTCCCAAATCCAACCCTGGTGGAGTCGTTGAAGCCAAATACACGTGCAGGACTGTGGCGTGGCCCGTACATGGCTGAACTGAGAACAAGGAAATGCCTCAGGGATCGGGATGGGCCACAGCTGAGGACACCTGGAGACTTTCTTAATTCGCATCATCTGTTGTTTGGAGGGGCCCCTGAACCCCTCCCAAGATCCTGCTCAGGTTTCCTGCGTTTTCCACTTCAACCCCTTCCTTGTTCTGAATAAATACAGGCCGTCCAGAAGCAGGCTCGGCTCAGCCGCCAGAGTTACGAACTCTGCAGTGGATTTTGATCCTCCTGGAGCCCTAAGGATCATACTGCTTTTCTCAGTTATTTGGGCCTTTGCAGCACACTCATTTGGCAGATTGGAGATCTAGGCACACACTCCCACAGCTCAGACCCCCACAAAACCCTACAAAGATAGGGCTTATTTCAAAAGAGTCAACTGAAAGAAATTCTAATGGAAAGAGCTAAAATAGAAGTAAACACTAAAGTATTATGGAATTTTATGTTAAAGTGTAATATAGATATCCATGGTCTGCATTTATAAACTTGTATCCATGATTCAATGGAAAAAGGATACAGATTTCCCATGCAGAACACTACATGTTTTATTCTCTCTTGTTATGTAAACTCTCTCCCAGACATTCATATACAGGCACACACAGTGGTTTTTCTGTAGAATATCTTGTGATTTGTGTAGTGGTTTGTGTAACTTTGTAGGTGTAACATTTGACTTCTGATCCCTACAAATATCCACAGAGATAAAAACTGTTGCTCATCTAGATCTTCACAAGGAGGGAAGAAACTGGAACCTTGTCTTGTGATCATCTTTCCAAGGACACCACTAACATTCATGAGAAAGAATCAGCTGGGGCTTTAGCTCAGCGGAACAAACACCTGCCTGGCCAGTGCCAGATTGTCCGTCAGTTCCCCGGTATAAAATAAATAAATAAATAAATAAATAAATAAATTTAAAAAGTTACATGAGAAAGAATCAGATGAATTCAAGCCAGAGGAAATTGTAAAAAATAATCTCACCAAAATTCTCCAGTACTCAAGTTCATAAAAAATGAGGAAATCCTGAGAAATACAATATGAATATACTGTAATATGGTAATAGGTAGTGTTGTGAGTGTAATGATTACACTAGGCCATTAATAACAAAATCTAAAGTTTGGCTTTTAATTAATAACTGCATCAGTAATTATGTACATTGTGACAGATATACTATATCAATGTAAGATGTTACTATTAAAGGAAACAGGATGTGTTACATATAAGAATTTTTTAAAAGTTTTCAAATTTTTGTAAATATGAAACTGCTCTCAAATAAAACTTTAGAAATGCATCCCTTGTGCTTCATGTACTCAGCCCTGTATCAATCCAATCACACATGTGATCACTCAGTGGGGCTTCGTCACACAAAAGCATCTATGTGATTATCTGGATTAATATTTCATGCCTTGTTATTTTCATTTGTTGTTGAGCTATACTTTATCCTTCACCTACAGAGGACTTAGAACTTCTTTTGGTTTTCATGGTGCTGAATAAAAACTATAAACACCTAGAGGCAGACTGTGTTTGATCTGCATTTTTGAAGCATTTTAGTAACCACCCAAGGACCAAGTTGCTGACACCTATGGGCAGAGTTCTCACTTCTGCATTTGATGGGCTAGGAAGAGACGGTCTGACCGCGCTTCTCTCTTGAGGGAAAAAAAGATGGAAAACATGAACATAACACAAAGGCATTCCCTGAAATTATAGGACAATGAGGAATCCCTGATTCGTCGGGAGGAATTCAAGATCAGGTGGAGAAACCCAGTAAAAGGTTTTCATTGGAGAATTTCTTTCAGATTTTAGTGTTGGAATTTGTGGCACTTGCATGGCAACACTGACCACATCTGATATGAATAGATAAAACATATTTCTGTATCAGGGAACTAGAAAAGAGAAATGAGTGATCTTGAACACTCAGTGAAGAGGTCTATAGAGTGAAAGAAAAAGAACGAAGGTCAAATATTGCCTAGCTATATCTCCAACTAGCTCAAGTCTTATGTGCTTAGAAATTTTTGTGCTTGTGGCTATTGATGCCGAAGTGAAGATTTCCTTGCCATAAGTAGGATGTCCCTTCTGTTATTTCTTACAAGTTTGAAAACCTCACAGCTTGTATAAGTAACCATTTGAGGTTCCTTTTCACTTCAACTAACATAACTCTTTCATGCAATAAAGAAACATAAAAAAAAAAAGGAAAAAGAAACCAAGACAAAGTAAGATCTGGAAAAAACTGAGGTTACCACCCATGATGCAGCCAAATCAGTTTTTCAGTTGGGCGTGGTGGCCCAGGCCTTTAATCCTAGCACTCAGGAGACTGAGGTAGGAGGAGCATTGTGAGTTCCAGGCCCACTTGGGGTACAACGTGAGCACAAGCCCAGCTTGAACTACATAGTGTGACTCTGTCTTAAAAAAAACTAGGGTCAGGAATTTGGCTCAGTGGCTTAAACGCCTGCCTGGAAAGTGTGAGGTTGTGAGTTCGATCCCCAGTGCCACCAAAAAAAAAAAAAAAAAAAAAAGAACTCAGTTTTTCATAAGCAGAAAGCCTATTTATATACAAATAGGAATGGAATAGAGAATCTCTACAGTTTAGCATTCATGATACTCAGATCAATCACACTTACCCCCATCTGGAGACCCCAGAATCAGGGTATGTGAAGATGAATCGGACATTGCAATAAGTAAACAAAGACATCGAATTTCAATGTGAATTAAGATAATATGATACATTTTCAACACATACAGAGTCTCATCATAAAACAATTTCTCAACGCATTGAAGCAAATAGAAATTATCACAGCTACAAAGGTACCTAACTGTTTTCATGTGTGAAGTTTGCCTTGAGTGTGACTGTTGAAACAGAGATTATTTCTGTGGTCCACTTTTGTTTCAATTTACATTGTAGTTCACATAGTTTTTTTGTTTGTTTGTTTGTTTTTTGTTTGTTTTTGTTTTTTTTTTTTACTGGGGATTGAACGCAGGACCTTGCACTTGCAAGGAAGGCGCTTGTACAGGATTTTGTTTCTGATGCTAACATTTTGGTTTTGTAAGCAAGCAAACAGCTGATGTGAAAATGTTTTAAAGAATAAATGTGGGTATTATACATTCACAAGAACTCACCTTTATGACAGAAATTGGTGTTATGCCACTTAATTTCCTTAAATGCTTGATGTCTTATATTCACCATTACAGGATACTGTTAATGATTCACTGCCCTAACATTCCTTGTGCTCCACACACTGACCCCTGCTTCCCTCTTCCTAACCCACAAAGCTGTTTATTTTCCCAATTCTTCATCTGAAGTGGTATTTAAATGTTCAGATTTCTCTTTATTTGTTTGAATTCTCAAAAATTCCTTCTTTTCTTAAAATTGTTCCTCTGCTGTTTCTTGTTCTGTGTAGGAGAGCAGATACTGAGGATGGAGGCCTAACTGACCTTCGCTGTGAGCGCAAAGGAGAAAACCTGCAAGCTGCGGTCCTTTGGCGACATGCAGACCTGCTGGCAAATTGCAAATTCCAGGGAAGAGTCAACACAGCTGAGAGCCACTGTTTACCTGGCCATGCACTATAGGTAATATGAAGCAGCTGAGCCTTCTGCTGCCCTAATTGTTTGCTCCTTTCTCTCAGTAAAGAAAATCTAGGACCTCTATGTCCACTAGAGGCAAGAGCCTACTAAACCTCTTTCCTAATTACATTTTTTTTTTATTTTCTTTCTTTCTTTCTTTCTTTTTTTTTTTTTTTAACTTTCATCCTTGTTCATCCCCTTCAGGGATAAACACATGGACTGGTTCATACAGTTGAGTACTATAATATATGCATCACTTAATTTATTAACTTCAGTGCTTTTACATTATCTTCCTGGAAGTTCTTTTATCGATGTGATAACTGAATCTGCTGTAGATGCTTACACTGTCTCTGGAGATTGTGCTTGTTTGCTTCTGATCTGCATGCACAGTTTTATTTACCACTAGATATGTAACTTTAGATAATAAAAGGCGAGATAACCATGGCCTTAGTGCGAAGATGGATGCTGATCTGCACAGGAATTTATTATGTTTATTAGATTCCTCTACTATCCTGGTTTTTCTTTTCCCTTTTGACCTTGTATCCCCTAGTTACTGAGAGCATGCAGTCAAACCTCCTTCCACAGGTCTTTTCCTGAAGCTGTAAGGGAGGGGCAGGGACAAGCTCTATGCCCTTGCCATTCTTTACCACTCTGCCCTCTAATCAGCTGTCTGCATTGAGCCTGTTGCTGGAGTGTGTCCCAGAGTGGCCTGATTCCCCTTCAGTGGGGCAGCAATGCCAGCCAAGACTAGAGTGGAAACAGACCTTTTCATGTGAATACCCTGGCAGTGGTGCTTTTCTGAAGAATAGATCTGTGACTGGGAGAAAACTCCGAAAAGAATTCATCATTTTTACATCTCCATTCTTCTGGCCATTACAAGAGTGTTTTTGTTTTGTTTTGTTTTGTTTTGTTTTTTTCTTTAACTTGATTCTTTGAGCATTTTAGTTCATGGATTCCTGGGGTTTCACCCATGACTGTGTGTTGGAGACCACTACGAAGCAGTTCTGAGCAGGATTTAAAATTTACTAATTGGCATTTTATTTATCTGTGAGCCTGTCCTAGGCCTAGGCCCCTTGCCTGGCAATGGGAGCTGATTCATAGTAAGGAAATTCTATGAATCACTGGTCCTGATCGAGGCCTGTAGTGGCCAATGAGGTCAGTGATACCTCAAAAGGCAAGGTAAAAAAGGTCGCAGCTGAGGACATATTGGCTCCATAACCAATTATGTTAATAGAGACTGCCCTGCAAGATTCCTACTCTGCAGGGCATCACAGTCCCATCACAAAGGCCATTTTGGAGATAGCATAGTTCTCCATTCCTGGCATTCCTTCCTCCTTAGAGATGTCCTTAAATTGACTCCCAAGTCCTGCTCAGTTCCGGCACCACCCTCAGCACCTCCCTCAGTATCCCCTCTCTTTGTCTATTTGAAAATATATACGGGTGATCCAGAAAAACTCTTTGTCTTAGCCCTCATGATAGTTGCAGAGTCAAGAACTCTGCAGGGGCTTTGATCCTCCTGGAGCCCTAAAATCATACAACTTGCCTCATTTATTTAAGCCCTCGCCGTATGCTCGTTTGGAAGATTGGGGATCTAGGCCGGGTCTCCGATAACTGTGCATGGTGCTTCTCCTTCTGCTGACTTCGATGTGTCCCCCAACTCCCATCCTCAATGCATGCACAAATTCAACAGATTTGAGACCCTGGCAGTTAAATCTACCAGTTGCTTCTGCTTTGAGCGATCCGATTTTAGTGATGACTTCTGATAATGAACAATCAGTCTCCCTATTAGCAAACTAAGGATGAAAGATAAGCACAGTCTATTCCCTCTACTCAGAAAACATACTTGGAAGATTCAACAAATATTTATGACAAAGTTTTCTGTAATCTAGTCCTGAAAGTAACTTGTTTACCTGAGAGAAGTCATCTATAAAAACAAGCAAAAATGAAATAAGGCAATTAACAAAAATAAAAGCAAAAAAACTGAAAAAAAATACTGATTGTGAAACATTTCTTCCTTTGCAGGGTTTCCAAACCCCAAAGACTAGTGCTGTTCCAACAAGGCAACCTCCTCACAACACACTCCCGTGGTAGGTTCTCTCTAGTCCTCCCTGTAAAAAGTGATTGTTTCTGTCTGACCATTAGAAGATTACAGATTTTACGGTCAGGGTATTTGTCTTACTGCAAGCTTCCTCCTCTCTCTACAGCAATAAGACTCCCTCTCCTTATGGCAAAAATCTTTTTATATAAGATCTTTGCTAACTATAAACAAAAGGCTAAAAAAGAATTGGCATAGAGGATGAGGAAGTAAATTCTTAAGAAAAATATCTACATTAAAAATCAATCAACTCATTCATATGTTTCTTTAAGGTGGCCCTTACGGTGATTTCTTAAAGGGCTGCATGTGTGCCAGGTGATCATTTTCCATTGATCTCCACCCACTCAAACCATAAAAAAATTTTAAGAGTTAAAAAGACCTATGAGAGCTAGTATATTCTTTTAAAATGTTGTGTGTTCAGATGTGTTTGTTGTGTGGTTATGAAAAATAAATGCAAATGAAAAGGAGAGCAACATCATTTATATTATGGTCTGGGTGAAACTCATTCAAATATTGAAGTTCTAATCCCTGGCATCTCACATAACTGCCTGTGTTTGGAGTCACTCCAGTGAAAGAGGCAATCAGGGGTGTGGGGTCAGCCGGGCTTCCTGGTGCCCATAAGACCAGGTGGTCAGGACATGCGGAGAGAGCCCAGGGTGTCCACACGTGTGCACAAACACAGAGGACCATGGGGTGAGGCAGCAGGGTGGGGCCCCCAGAACCAAAAACTGGAATCAGAGGATTCCAACTCTGCACACATCCTAATCTTGGTCTTCTTGTTCCAGAAATGTGAGAAATCGAGTTTGTGTTGTGCAACCTGTCCAGTCTGAGTTGTTTCCCTTTGGCAGCTGAACAAACTAATACAGATTTGTATGAAAACCCTGAATATATAGTGATGAGTTTATCAAATATATTAAAACCATAAAACATTGCTAAGAGAGTTTCTTAAAGGCTAACAGATGGACAAATGTGCCGTCTTCATTGCTCCGTATGTGCAACATCACTGTGGAAGTGCTGTCTGTATTGACCTGGGGTCCATCCCGTGTAGGTTTTTAAGAAACTGTTGAATGGGTGCTGAAGTGTCTGTGATGATGATTCACGGGTTCGTAAGTACCACAAGTCTCCCGCAACACACTACAAGGGCGCCCGCAGAGGAAGAAGGTGAAACTAAGCATCAACTCCACCAGAGATGTGAGGTTTCAACAAGAGGGGTCTAGAAACAGACAATGTGCAGAGTGCATCATCCACTACATTTGGCAAGAAATAACTTGAAGCAAAATCATGAATAATGAGGAGGCCCTTGTATGCTACTAAGATATAAGAGGAATATTATAGATCAGGCTCTGAAAATAAACCCCAATTATCTTGCAAAGTTGGAAAATCCACGCTGAGTGTCCTTTCAGAGTGGCTTCCAAGGGGAACCAGGAGTTTTAGGGAGCTCCTGAGAGATTCAGCCACATGTAGAAGAGAACTGTAGAATCTGAGTGTGCACTGTTCATAGGAAATCATTACGCAGGATTCTGGGACACAGTGAGAACAGGAAGGAAAGCTGTGGGCACTGGAAACTGCCTTAATTCCTAGGGGAGAATCACGTGTTCTAGTCAAGTTTGGTGGTCCTAGGATCTCAACAAAGTCCATTTAGAAACCCCAAAGTCATGGCACTGTGTCTCGTAGGGTACCACTCAACTGAAACTGAGCTGATTTTACTATACCAAAGGATCACGTGTGCAGATTTTAAATTGCTACCTTCCTCCGGAGCACATGAATTCCATGGTCCCTGCCATGTGGTATGTGATGAGAGGGCTGCTGCAGGTTTATTCTAAAATGCCCCAGGGCTCTCCTGTGTGTCTCTCCGGGGCAATGGGCAGCAGGAGCAGTCTGCACGCCTGGATGCAGTTCCTGGTCCCCAAGACACTGGGCTCTATGAAATTAAGGTGTACAGTCAGTGCGCAGCCTCCCAGGAGAAGCCCATGCAAAGTCAGCTTGCGAGTGCT
The DNA here is from genome assembly GCA_004363535.1 of Dasyprocta punctata. NCBI lineage: Eukaryota > Metazoa > Chordata > Mammalia > Rodentia > Dasyproctidae > Dasyprocta > Dasyprocta punctata. Next base: position 22,181 of record RJWM01010222.1, read on the forward strand.
TTAAAGGTCCTGCCCCTTCCTGGACAAAGAACTTCCTGACACACAGGATGAGTATCTTGCTCTCCCTTGTTCTCTCTCCAAACTCCTCAGAAAACCAACCCCAAAGTCATTAATGGTTCCTATGAAGGTCAGGTATGGGAGTTCATTCTGGATGTGATCTCTCCATTGTTGGTCACTCTTTTGGTTGATATTGGTGGGGTATGGCAGAGAAAACTGAAATATTCTGTTTATATTCTGTTCCAGTTGAAAAGGTGTCTTTTTTCTCACCAAGATTTTTTGCTTTCTCGCTCCATCTTTCTCCCAAAGAATGTGTACCTCTCTCTCCCTCTGCCTCACTTCCTCCATCCTTCTCTGACCACCATGTCTCATTCTCCCTGCTCACTCGCAGTTTCTCCATCCCCTCAGTGTGTTTGATTTATGCAATGGTCAGCTCGCTGCTAAAGGCACATGCCAGGATGCCATCTGCTCAGCATCGCACTTTCTGTATTTTTCTCCAGATTTCAGCTGGCACAGGGAAGGAGCATCCTTCATTCTCAGCAGGTCCTTCTGACACAGATTCTGAGCCTGCAGTGTGCACAGTTTATCCCCTACAACTCAACATGCATTTTTACAAAAGATAAGATTGCTGCAAGATATGATATAAAAGGGGCTGGGGATAGAGCTCAACAGCACAGTGCCTAACTGGCAAGTGTGAAGTCATGGGTTCAATTCCTGGTACCAGAAAATTAAAAAAATAAAAAAAAATAATAAAAAAAAAACGATGTGAAGGACATGGTGCTGTGTCCCAGTTTTTTTTTGTGTGGAACTCTATTTATTGACCTCTAGAAATACATGTGTCGCATGATTTCCTTCCTGCAATTCCTTCCATTTCTTTCAACTTTTAACCACTCTCATTTCCTCATTGTAACACTAATATTTTCCTAATGCTTTAGGCAGAACTTCTTCAGGAAATCAGTGTATTACAAACACATACATCTTCATAAAGTATTTGAAGTGGAATTCGCCCTCAGAAAATAACTCGATGTTACAAAAAATTGATGTGCACATCCACTGATGTTGAAATAATGAAGACTTTCTTCTTCTCATGACAACAGCAAGGTACTATGCTGGCTTCCAAGGCACAGGTCTGGGGAACCGTATGGGGAGTGCGTGTGTGTTTGTGTGTGTGCGCGCGCGTGCACATGTGTAGAATGACTGGTTTAGATCCAATATATTCCAGTAATTTGACATTTAGATTTTCATCATTGAAAGACCACGTTTAAAATTCCTTTTCCCTTTCTCTTTGGTCTTGTCTATTTTGTTATTTTCCTCTGCATTCATTAAAAAGTAAAATAAAGGTATAGCAAAACTTTTATTCATTGGTCTTTACCATCTATACAATTTTGATTTTCTGATATTTGTTACTTATGCTTGAAAGCAAATGTGAATTTGGAATATTAAAATAGGACTTCTATTATCTCAGTCATCATGATAGAGATTGTATCTAAAGAATATGAAAGAATATTTTAATCTTCTCTTTTAAATACGTTATTAGATTTTTATAGAAGGCTCTATTCAAAAGTAAAATATGGCTATTTTCCACAGATATAGCATTTTAAAGTAGGTGGCTTTAAACCATTTTTTCTATATGATGAAAATGGGAAGTATTGGCTTTTTTGAAAATTGGTAAACTGTCTCTTCACACCAAATGATAATCTACAACTGTGGGAGGATTAGTACTTAAAACAGCAATAATCGTATTTGTGAAAATAGTAAGCATGGAGTTCAGAGGTTGGTATCAATATTTTTTAATTAATAGAAGCTATGTCTCAGTTGTGAATTAGAAACACCTCCGGTCAGAGATCACCTCTCCATCCCAGCTCCACCTCTTGGGATTACACTTTAGTGAGAGAGAGGAGAGCAGAGCTGGTCAGACGCTGAGCAATCAGCACAGGAAGAATGGGAAACCCTTCTCTGCAGGACGGATGGGAAGGCTGAGCCTGTTCTCCAGGTAGGGACACAGGGCCCTTCCAAATCCACACTGGACATCAGGCCGAGCAGCTTCTGCTCTTCCGTGAGTGCACAAAGCAGACAGACTCAGAGAATTCAGGGGATTAAGGTGCTAATCCTACAGGGACTGTTAATCTTAAAGGGCTCCTCAGGTAGGTGTGTGGCACTAGGAAAGACCATGAAGTCCCAGGGTCTTTCATTCCCACAGCTCTGCAAGGCAGCACAGGGCCAAAGACCAACAGGGCAGAGGCGCAGAGTCCCTAGGGTACGGTCCAGCGTGTGCAGAGCAGGACGGCCTGCACGACAGGGCTGGAGATGACCTTTGAGTGCTCACAGAAACCCCTCTAACCTTGAGGAGGAGAAGGGCTGCGCTGACAAGTACAGAACCATCACCAGAGTGATGGAACAGACCAAGGGCTCCAGGGACACCGGGACCTGAGGGGGGATGAGTGAAATCTCTCACTGTGTGTGCCCGTGGGCCTTGAGCTGGGAGGATGTGAAGCCTTTCTGGTTGGCTGTGCTTGTCTCAGCACACGCTGGTTCTCAGTGATGACACAATCCTCTAGAATATTTCTGATTGTCACATTGGTCTCACGTCTTGCTCCTTTATGCACAATGCCACTGTACAATTAATATTCAGTTTGCAAAAATGGCTTCAGTAGCTTTCAATGCTCTGTGCTATTCTAAATAACTGCATTAATGTGAAAAAAAAGCATCGATGCTATGATAGCATCTAGACTGAGGAATTAAATTTTCTATGAAAGCCCAGTGCAACTACCCTAATGTCTTGTAGAAGGGAAGGGAATAATTAATAGTAATATCACTTTATAATGATAAACGTTCCACTTTTTCCTTTTAGTTTTGTCTTCTCCTACGTCTCTTTCTGATGAATGTACTACTACTAGATTTCCAAAATTACGAAGTATCCTGTCATAGAGAGACATCTGTTTTGGTTCCACTTCAAAGAGCTAAGCCAAATGATGCCCAAATTAATGACTAGTTTAATAATGCAGTATGAAGCAAGTAGATACTTTAGCTATGACTTCTAATCCACACACGAATTACACCAAGGTGGATAATATTGATTCACATAAAGGCTCACTCTAAACCCTATTCCAGTTACTATTACACAGCCAGTCCTGGAAATCTTAATGGGAAAAATTAGTCCCATGTAATTTCACATTATTTTGGAGATACATAGTATTACTTTAGATTGAATCACATTGGGCTGTTACATGCATCATCATTTATAGTTGATATGAATAAAAACATCTTGATGTTTTTAAACTTTCTAACTCATGATATAAACTGTGCCTGTCTCGAGATTGGAGAGACATGATAGATTACATGATGTGTATATCTTAAGTTTTATTTTCCTTAGTTCATATTTGTGTCATTCTGCAATTACTAATATTAGGGCTGATCTCCGATGACACATGTCACATGATGAACGATGACTCGTGACATGAGGAGAGGGCTGAGGACCACTCTTTTCCTTAAAAGGATGCTCTTTTAATACATGAAGTGTACGAAAGATGCTCTTAGAGAAAGCAAAAACATAGTTTGAGAAAACTTCATGTTACACTTGCCCGGATAGCACTGGGAACTGGGCTGATAGGCTAGTGTATATTGTCTTGGGAACTCTTGAGAACAGCACAGAAAAAGTGCTGGTGTTCTGAGCTGCAAAGGTATAGTCTCCCTGTAAGTCACAGAACAGTCCACCCACAGAGTCACAGCTGACCTGGCAGAATGGCCACATTTACAGCTTAGATGCAAAGCGCATCAGTATCGACTTCCACATATGTGCACTGCATAGTGATTACTCTCACAGGGAGGGAGAGGAGGTGCACGACCATAACACATCTCGATCCTTTCTACGTCCCTTTCCCCTTGTCTCCCTCCATCACTTGGTAATTTTCCATTTTATAAAGGTGTTATCTGTTTCCTGTTTATTTGTACTGTGATTTTCTCACGTAAGAGAAAGCATGTGATTTGTAAGCTTTGTATCTGATTTCCTTCAGTAGACATCAAGGTCTCAAGGTTCATCCATTTTCATACTAAAGGCCTCAAATTCATCTTTAAAGATGGCAAAGTAGTACTCCATTGTGTGTAATACCACATTTTCTTCGTCAATCATCCATGATGGACACGTAGACCACTTTTAGGATTGAGTTGTAGTGAGCTATAGTGCTACAGACGTGAGCATTCTTGCATCCCTATAATATGTAGTTTATAACACACCATTCTGATTTTACACTCAACAGGTGGCCTGAGACTTCACAACATGAGGAATCAGACACTTCTGAGGGGGTTCTTGCTCCTGAGACTGACAGACAGCAGGGCACTGCTGGGGCTGCAGGCTGCCCTCTTCTCCCTGGTCTACCTGGTGGCCATGCTGGACAATTTGACCATCATCCTCCTCACAGTCCTCGACCGCCACCTCTACACCCCCATGTACTTCTTCCTCAGGCATCTGTCCTGCTTGGACCTGTGCTTCATCTCCACTACAGTCCCCAAATCCATTCTCAACACCATCACGCTCAGCGACTCCATCTCTTTCTTGGGGTGCTCATGTCAGGTCTTCCTAGTGATTCTAATGTCAGGATCAGAGGTGGGAATCCTGACCGCCATGTCCTACGATCGCTATGTCGCCATCTGCCACCCTCTGCACTATGAGGCTGTCATGACCAAAGGGTGTTGTGTCCAGTTGGTGGCTGTGTCCTGGCTCAGTGGAGTGGTGTTTGGGATCTTGTATTCAGCAGGGACATTCTCCCTGGAGTTCTGTGGCTCCAACCAGATTCACCAGTTTTTCTGTGATGTTCCTTCCCTTCTAGAGCTCAGTTGTTCTGAGGAACATGCTGCTATCAATGTCAGTGTGACACTTGGGGTCTTCTATGGGTTCTCATGTTTGGTTTGTATTGTGGTCTCCTATGTGTTTATTTTCCCTACTGTGTCTAAGATTCCATCCCAGCAGAGCCAGTCCAAAGCCTTCTCCACCTGCATGCCCCACTTGGTGGTTGTGGTCACCTTTCTACTAACAGGTGCTGTTGCTTATTTGAAGCCTGAATCCAATGAGCCTCCTATCCTAGACCTTCTGTGCTCTGTATTCTACTCCATTGTACCCCCGTTCTTGAACCCCATTATCTACTGTCTGAGGAATAGAGACATTCAGTCAGCTCTAAGTAAATTCCTAAGGAAAGCACAAAGTGGACTAAAAGAAAGATGACTAAAGTTGCATTGTGTTACATTGTGTGCACATTGCCTTTATTTTTCCCCCAGCTGGCTGTAGGGATGATTCTTGTTTAGAGATCAAACCTCCCCGGGGTCTTCTTATGGTGATCCTAGCTTCAATAGAAAGTAAGTCATCTCCTAAGCTTCTTCACTTTACAGCATTTTTTGCTACAAAAATTAAAAGGTTTTTTCTATTGTAACTTTGATGATTTTGTTTGTGGTTTGCCATTCCATATACATGAGAATTGTATGAAGTTCTTGTTCCTCCTAAGCATTCATTTTTCCTGGCTTTCAATGTGTTTTCTCAATCTTTTATTTTGCTAGATTTTTCATTGTGCCATATATTTCTCTCTGATCAGGTTTTATTATAACTTCTGATTTCCATTCTTCAGTGAAAATTATTTTAAATTAAATTTATGGTTAAACATAATTGTGCAATTTTTTTAATGTTCTTAATTTTATCACAGGTCTTGCTTGTTGGATACATATTTGATGTATATAATATAATAGGAAGTCTATGTAATAATGGATTTAATCTTTCACATCTTTGTTTTTTTTCCAAAATAAATTATTTTTCTGGATGTAGATACTGTTCTCATTACTGAAAGCTATAAACTATTTGTATGTAATATGCACATTCCTGACATTATCTGATTATACATTGGAATTTATGAAAGTGGCAAGAACTACTGCTTCTAATACTGTGACAAGTCCTACTTCTTCCAGACTCTCAATATCACGTGGCATTTCCAATATCCTCAGCATGTAAAGGTATGTTCAACTCTGGAGATAGGAAATAGGTCAGTCACCCTGCTCAGTCTGCTTACTGCTTCATTGAAAAGAGAAAAATTAATGTTTGCTGAGCACCATCGCTCCACCACACACTTTAACATCCGCCAGTCCTCCCACAATGCAGGAGGGAGCAGCCACTATGCTGCTGGAATAATTGAGGCTCAGGGAGAGAGCAGCGTGGCTTTGGGCACAGAAGCAGTAACACAGGTCCCAGTAAATCCTGTGACCATTGGCAGCATCTTCGGACGTCATCTGTCACTGAACATCTTTGAAATTTGTTCCTATCGCCTGTCTTATGAACTTTTCTCTTTGTACAAATTCTACTCAAATTTAAAAGTGTCATTGAAATAGAAGATGACCGAAGAATTATAAAGCACTTGGTTTCACATATTCAATCTCTAAAAGCTTTCTCATGAATGCAAGAAAATAATTTAAATCTCTCATAATAAAACAAATATATTGATTTAAAAATTTATTTTAGTAAACAAATTGATATCATACAAGAAATGATGTATGCATGCCTGTATGGAAAGGTGAAGGGCAAATTCACTGTTTTATTTTACAATGAAATTCGTCATTCTCACCATGAAACAGCTTTGTTTTTATTTTGTCTTTAGCAAGTCTCAATGCTAATTTGATGTATGTCTTTGAAAACTGTCTTTGAATATAAATTTGTAACAAATGAACATGTGAATTTTTAGTTGACTCCCTTTCACAGAATCACTGAATTTCAGTGTGAAAAAATATGCACATTTGAGAATCAGTTCTTTGGAGAATCAGTAAATCTTTAGAAGCAATCATAATGACTGATAAATCAGACATGTACACACATGTCATCACAAAACTGTTTTAAGTGGGAAAATAAGGTAATTGGAAGACAGATGAAGGAAAACTGAAGTGACTTATTATGCTTAAATTCAAGGTCAAGAGAAGCGTGACTGGTCTTTCATCAGTCAGATGATGCAGTTTTACAAATAGGCGGTGTCGCCTCTGCCTCACTGTGTGATGACTTCTGTCTTATCACCTTGCAAGACTTCTGCCCTATTTATGGGTTTTCTTTACAACCTCCTGACATTTGTCAGCTAAGACTGTGTTATGGTTGATTCCTTGCATCAACTTGAGAAGTTAGCAGTTGGACATCCTAGAGTATAGAAGACATGCCCTAGGGAAGCTATTTATGTACCAGAACTTTGTAACAGTTGATTAATTGTATCAACTTAACAGTTTAGACATTGAGCTAAGAGACTCAGCAGGCAACTAGGGGCCTCACTTTGCAAACTTCCTGAGCCTGTGCAAGAGGAGGACAGAGAGATGGTTTGAGTGCTACATCTGCCACAGGGAAGGTAGCCTGCATAAAGTATAAGGGAGGAAAAAGGTTTGTTCTCTACTGCCACGAATGGTTGTCCCTTAGCCTTGCCACCCTGCCTTGACACCAGGTGATTACACACTGAAACATCCACAAACTGTGAGCTAAATAAACCTTTCCTCCTCTAACATTGGATGTAGGGTACTTTGTCACAGCAGTGAGAGAACAATAACTAAGACAGGCTGTGGCACAACAGTTCATGCAGAGCCTGCAAACCTCCAGGTCAGTTCTTTGATGCCTTCTCATATATTCCCTCATATCAAGGTCATGATTTACATGAAAATTGAAACACTGGATCCACCTTAATTCAAAGGAGTTCTGAGTCATTGAGAATAATTAGTTTCCTCAGAGTGTCAAACTAAATTTTTGTTTCACTTTTTTTGGAAACTTTCATGGTGATCTTTCATGAGTTTGTAAAGGATTCTGAATTTTGTATGATGAAAAACTATTTGCCTATTATTGTATTTCTGATAGCGATTTTACCAATGTAAAATCCAGACTGCTTTGCTTATGGCTTGATATTGAATATACACATGTGTACATATATACTTACATACATAAAATTATGAATATATATACATACATACAGATATACATATATATGTGAAGATTTTGCTAGCAATTTTAGAATCTGATTTGATACATTGAATTTTACTTAAGACTCCAACAGTTGATAAATAAAGCAAATATATGTCACATGCTAGCGATTTAAGTGTGTAGTCAATAAAAATAAGGTCTCATTGAATGTAAGCTATGTGCCAAGAAATGATCAGTAAATATTGTTAGGTAAATATGGGATGACAAATAATTGGCTCTTTTTTTATTTAAAGAGGAAAAATAGAAAAAATCAAGAAGCAAACAAACAAACAAAAAACACAAAAGCAAAACGAGAACAACAACAACAACAAAATGATAACAATATATTTCAAACAAAAATGGTAGGAATTTAACAATGGCTGTTATACTGCATATTGTTATCTTCAAAATAGTTGCTGAGGTTACAAGATACAGGCATGCAGAATTGATAAAACAATATACTTTCATTTGAGCAGTTTTTTTCCCTTTTACTCTATCTATTGTAACTTTTAGATTTTATTTACTGTTTTAGTTTCTTACACTAGCAAAACAATACAGTGTTCATACATGCAAGTTTGATTTATTTCATTTATGGTTATGGTTTCTAGCTGCATTCCATTTACTTGTAAAAACCTCAAGTTTATCATTTCTTATGGCTGAGCAGTATTACATTGTAAAAAAGTATCACATTTTGTTTTATCCATTCCTTTGTTGATGACCTTTTAGGTTGTTTCCAAGATCTGGCTATTACTAATTGTGCAGTTACAAACATAGGTGTACCTATATCACTGTGGTATGATGTTTTCGATTCTTCTGGGTAAATACCCAGAAGGGCAATAACTGTCAAATGCAATCTCTAATCCTAGTTTTTTGAGGAACCACCACACTGATTTCCACAGCGATAGTACCAGTCTACACTTATACCAAAAATGGGAAAGTATTCCTATTTCCCTACAGCACTTCCAGCATATTAGTTTATTTGTTGATATTAGCCATTTGTTCTGGAGTGAGATGGAATCTCAGTATGGTTTTAATTTGCATTTCCCTAATGACCAATGATGCTGAACATTTTTTCAGATATTTATTTGCCATTTTAACTGACTCTTGATTTAAACATTTTGGAGAATAATATATGGAAACAGTAATTTGAAAGTGCTCTAGATATAAAAAGCACACATTCAGAAAGAATAGAGAAGGGATGATAGAATATGCCAAAGTTTCAAAATGTACATGTTGGAGAACAGAAGTAGGTTATTTTTCTCATGGTATCCATTGCAAAATTAAAAGAAACTTCTAAAGAAAGGAAGTTGATCATTACTAAAGTGGAGAACAATGCATGTTGTGGTGACATAGTGCTAACTATGCTGAGTTCATCATTATTCGGTGTGAAATTATACCCAGTTATCACTGTATCCCACAAATATGGACTGTTAGCATGGATTAGTTAAAAACAGAGAACGCCAAAGAGTGATCCTAGTGACTCTACTGAAGGATACACAGGTCAAAGCAGCAGGTCTCATCATAGTGACTGAGAGATAATGAAAGGGTTTCCTCTAAAACAAGGATGAAGGCAAGGGTGTGCACAGCAGTTCAAATTTTAACTGGAGTTATTAGTTAAGAGGAAAAAACAACGGAGTTATAAACAATAAAGTAAGAAATCAAATTATCTCTATTTGAAGAGGATTGGCTCCTCTATTTAGAAGGCCATGAAAATGACCCATGTGAGAAATTCACCAAAGCGATAGAGTCCAGGGGCAGTGTACCCAAATCAATAGCTCTTCTATGTAACAACAATTAAATCATTAAAGGCAATTCCATTCACAAAAGATTCAAAAATTCGTATGAATAACTTTAACCAAGGTGATAAAAGTCTTGTACAGTGAAAAGTACAGAACACTGAAGAAGAATCTGGAGTATGGAAAAATCTTTTGTGTTCATGAATCAGTAGAATTAATATCAGGTGGATTAATATCATTAAAATGCTGGTACAAAAACCAGTCTACAAGTTCAATGCAATATGTATTAACATATCAACATTATTGTTGATCGAACTAGAAAAAATTCCTAAAATTCATACAGATGCAAAGAAGACCCAAAGTACTGACACAGTGAGAGCAATAGTAGGCAAAACTGCAGTGTAATAATTACTTTGAAAACTGATTTTAAAATGCTTTACAAAGACATATTAAAAAGAGCAGTGTGGTGCTGGCATGAAAACAGACATATAGGCAAATGGAAGAAAGATAAAGAAACAAACATACTAAACATACACTGGAGAAACAACAAATGGTTATCTGCATATAGAAGTTTCAGACTAGAACTTATACAAAAATCTCTCATCTTATCCAAAAATCTACTCAGATTGGGTCAGTACAGTCAGAACTGAAATTATGAAAGTGCTAGAAAACATCAATAAAACACTTCAACTCATTTCCATACACAAAATTTTCATGAAAGTGTCACATGCCTGTATTTCAAGCACTCTGGGAGGCCAGGCAGGAGGATTCCAGCATCAGTTCAGCTGGGCAGTTTAGCAACTTAGTAACAGCTTGTCTCAAAATAAAAAAGAGAACTGAAAATGGAACTTGAAGCAAAATTTGTTCGTGTTCCAGTATAACATAAATCATAAATCAAAACAGACAAACAAGTAAATGACACCAGGAAAAAAACTCACAAATGGTACTTGGACAGCACTAGAAGTTGCAGGGAGAATTGACAAACAGGACTCCTATCCCGCAAAGGGAACAAAGGGCAGAGTGCAGAGACACCCTGCAGAAGGGGAACGCAGCCTTTGCCGCTTGCACTGACAGAGGGTTAATTTTAAGATGGTGTGGAAACACACAAGACAGCCCCCAGGAAAGACAAACAGTGCCATAAATAAGGAAGTGAACTAAATAGACATTTCTTAAAAGATAAAAGTACAAATAGCTAATAAGTATATGATTCAATAATTAACATCTTTAGCTACTAAGGAAATACAAAGAAATATTCTAGTGTGATACCGTTTCACTGAAGTCAGCATGGCTCCAATGGAGAAGGGAAAAATGAAACAAAGCAAAAGTAGTAAGTGCTGGCAAGGATGTGTTATAAAGTGAACTACAATCCTAAGAACAACAGCAGAAGGAAACCACTAGGCATCTGAGATAAATATGTATTTCTGAGAGGAAGAAATACAAATGGTAAATAAATATAAAAGAAAATTCAAACATGAATGGTCATTCGGGAAATGCAAATTAAAATAACACTGATATTCCATCTCATCTCAGAAAAAAAGGCCAAGATAAAAAAAATCAACCAATAACAAATGCTGGACGGGCTGTGGGGAAAAAAGAACTCTTCTCCCCTGCTGGTGGGAGTGTAGACTGGTGTAACGATTATGAAAATCATTGTGGAGATTCCTCACGAAGGTAGGATTAGAGATTCTATTTGACACAGCTATCCCGCTTCTGGGGATTTTCTCAGAAGAATTGAAAACATCATACCACAGTGATATTTGTGCACCCATGTTTATAGCAACACAATTTGTAATAGGCAAATCTTGGAAACAACCCAAGAGCCCATCAACCAGGGAATGGATAAAAAAGATGTGGTATTTTTATACAATGGAGTACTACTCAGTTATCAAGAAAGATTGAATCAAGACTTTTACAAATAAATGGACACAACTTGAGACTGTACTCATAATTGAAATAAATCAAATTTACATGTGTAAATACCATATTGTCTCCCTAGTGTAAGAAACTGTGAAAGTATATATGATCCAAAATCTATAATAAATACTGTGTAAGGGTAAGAAACTGCTCAGACAGCAGAAGTAATTGGGATAGGGCAAAGAGGAAAGAAGGAAGAGAAAAGGAAAAAGACATGGATTTATATATATATATATATATATATATATATATATATATACACATACACACACAAGATGGCTAAAATGACTATACTACTAAATGTATTAGTTATTGAAAATGAACAGTTAATACTCATAAATATGTTAATCTAATACTCATAAATATGTTAATCTAAACAAACCTTTTAAAGGTAATGTAGGCAATATTGCAACCATTTTCAAATTCCTATCATGTTGTTTTATAAACCTATAATGTTATTGTATTGTATTTGTTGTCATTTGTTTGTCTCTTCTGCTTTTTGTCTTGCTTTTCTGTGTCTTTTCTCTCTTAAATAAAAATGTCTCAGTGTTACACTCTAAAGGTACTCTCAGTTCCTTGGGAACCTCCCAGCCCACATCATTTTATGACTTTCCTAGCCTTGGGGTAAGCATGGATACCAGAGAGTGATTTATCCAGTAGTCTTCTCCATCCTAAACTACTCAATATTCTCTTCCAGCTCAGTAGCTTCCAGAATCCTGAAGTGCTCTCCATTGTACAGGCACTTAGTATGGTGCTGATAAGCAAGACACCACCTTCTCATGATGCTTTTCTTTGTATTTAACTCATAGCATTCAAACATTTTCCAAAACATTTTGAGAATAACGGCCAATCTTGCAAAAGTTTTAGAAATCAGGTAAGAATTACACTACAATAGTTTTAAAGACTTACAGCTCACACTCACTCAGTAGATGAAAAATATACAGACCATAAACACAAGATAATTTACATGGATCAGTTCAAATGCAAAACTTGTATCAATGTACTTTATAATCAAATTATCTCCCTGTAGGGCATTTTTTATCAAGAAATTTCCTGGTCATGATTGAAAACATCCTTTGAACATGTCTCCTAAAGCAGATTTTAATCTCTGTTCCACAGACTGTAAATGATGGGGACTATGAGTGGGGGGACCATTTTATAGAACACGGATGTTAGAAGATTTTTCACAGAACCTTTATTTGTGATGGAATCTAGGGCAGCAACCAACATTCAAACTAAAAATAGAAGAAAAATAGCCAAATCTGGTGTACAAGAGGATATGGCTTTGTGATGGGATTCTTCCACATGAAACTTAAGCACTGTTGCAAATACATTCATACATATCATAAAGAGAAAGACAAAATAAACAAAGATGACACAAACACTACAAGGAGCACAGACGCAGCAAACTGAACATTGGAATATGATACTCTCAGAATTTGAGATACATCACAGAAATAGTGACAGATTGCATTGGACTTTGTGAAGAGGAGCCTGAACATGATCACTGTGTGGATCACAGAGTAGACCAGGCTACTGACAGAGGAAACCCTGCTGCCTATGTGTAAGGACTCAGGGTGAAGATGAATCCACAATGCAGAGGGTGACAAATGGCCACATAGTGGTCAAAGGACATGATCAGGAGAGCAAGCTCTGCAAATGCAAGGAAAATATACAGGAAAAGTTGAACAGTACATTCTTTCAGTGAAATGAGGTTGTTAGCTATAAAAGAATTAATAATTGATTTGGGGAAAAAAACTGAGATGCTGCAGAGGTCTACAAGAGACATTATTTTTTAAATAAAAAAGCACATTGGAGAGTGAAAACACTGGTTTGTCATTATGACTGCAATGGTTACAAGGTTTCCAGCTACAAGTACCAGATAAATCAGTAACAAAAACAGAACTTGCAGTACTTGGAACTCTGCAGATCTTCACATGTCCATCAGAAGGAATTCTCTGATCATGTTGCAGTTGTCCATTGTGCTAATATCGTGTGGCCTCCCTGGGGTCAAAAGTTAGAGTGGTAGAAGCCGGGTTTGATGGTGGAGGCTTTTAATCCCAGCACTCAGGAGGCTGAGGCAAAAGGTTCCTTGTGAGTTCGAGACCAGCCTGGGCTACAAAGTGAGTTCAAGCCCAGCCTCAACTGCATAGTGAGACCTTGTCTCACTAAAATAGGGCCAGGGACTTAGCTCAGTGGCCTGAGCACCTGCCTGGTAGGTGTGAGGTTATGAGTTTGAATCCTGGTACCAAAACAAAACAAAAACAAATGAACAAAAAAACAAGTTAAAGTGTTAAGAGCATGGTATGGACCAAAAAACATACGTTCATTGACGTAAATGTATAACTTCTGACTCGGAACTCAGGAAAAATGAAATGGACAAAGCAAGCATATCCATAAATGCAGATGAAACAGATCTTGATACTTAACTTTGTATAAACCTGAGTGCTCTGTCTCTCAAAACTGAAGGACAAAGCTTGAATGTAGGAGAGTGTTTATCACTAAAAATAAGACAAGATCTTGTATACCAAAGTCAGAACAAAGTCCAGTCAAGATTTAAGTTGATTCAAAGGGAATAATTAAAAAAAAATTAAAAAAGAACTGGCTATCAGGCATCTCTGTGGGTCTGGAGTTAGAAAGAACTGTACAAGTGTAACAGCATATTCTGAATGAGAATTTTCTTCCTAGCGGTTGGAGTCCTTCTCTCTCTATTCTCATGCCAACATTTTACACTTCATTCTTACTTTTACCTTTGCATTTCTAAGCTTGCGTTAGTCTTTTGAATTAGTTCATAAACTGGGTGGGCTATTTGATTTTCTTTTGAAGTGCAAAAACTTTTTAGATGAAATCCCAGTTGTCGATTCTTTGAAGTACTTCCTGTGTGATTCATACTCTGTTCATGAACACTTTGCCTACCTCTTTGTCTTCAAGATTTCCACCTACCTTGTATTACAGTGGATTCAGTGTTTCTATTTTAATATTTAGATCTTTGATCCATTTTGACTTTAATTTAGTGCATTGTGATAGTCGTGGGTCTAGTTTTAGTTTTTGGCATGTAGAAAGACAATTTTTCAAGCACCATTTATTAAGGAGGCTATCTTTCATCCAAAGAACATGTTTGGTCCCTTTGTCAAAGATATGGTGGCTGAGTATCTTTATAGTTTTATCTGCATCTTCTAATCTGTTCCATTGATCCTCAGGTCTATTTTTGTGCCAGTACCATGCTGATTTTATCACAGTAGATTTGTAGTATAATTTCAAGTCAGGGATTGTGATGACTCCTGCCTTGCCTTTGTTGCCCAGGATTGCCTTTGCTATTCTAGGTCTCTTCTGTTTCCAAATCAATTATAGGAATGTTGTCTCTAGATCTGTAAGGTATGTTAAAGGTATTTTGATTGGGAATGCATTAAATCTGCATAAAAGTTTTGGGAGTATGGCCATTTTCAGTGCATTGGTTCTTCCTATCCAAGAGCAAGCAATATCTTTCCATTTTCTGACATTTTCTTTAAACACCTTTTTTAGATTACTATATTTTTCAATGTATAGATCTTTTATATCCTTTATTCAATTGATTCCTAAGAATTTCATTGTTTTGGATGCTATTGGGAATGATATTATTTTCCTAATTTCTCTCTCAGTGCATTTGTTGTTTGTGTACATGAATACTATTGAGTTTTGAGTATTGACTGAGTATCCAGCTATACTGCTGAATTTTCTTATTAACTCTAGTAGGCTTTTTATGGAGTTTTTAGGATCTTCTGTGTACAGCGTCATGTCATCTGTAAATAATGATAGTTTAACTTCTTCCTTGCCAATCTTTATTCCGTGCATTTCCTTCTCTTACCTAGTAGCTCTGGCTAAAGTTTCCAGGACTACGTTGAATAAGTAGAGACAGTGGATGTCTATTTCTTGTTCCTGATTTTAGAGTGAAAGCTTTCAGTTTTTGTCCATTTAGTATAATGTTGGCTGTTGGTTTGTTATAGATGGTTTTTATCAGATTGAGGTAGAGAGCATCTATTCCAGTTTTCTGTAGGGTTTTTATCTTGAGTGAGTGTTAGACATTGTCAAAAGCTTTTATTTGATTTTCTTTTACACTTCTAAACCTAAAGTCTGCTTGGCTACTTCCTTAATTTTCGCATGTGTCCTTATCACAGGCTTCCCTGACTGCCTATTTGAATTCATTAAACTAAGCTACTACAAAGGTACATGTGTTTTGCTTATGTTTACATCTGAACTCTGTTGAAATATATTAGTTTCAGCAAGCATAGTCTCAGAGTTCTACTGGTTTAAATACTTTAAATGACTACAAGTCTCTAGAACCTCTAACTTGATGTGTCACATTTAAACCATTTCTTGGAAATGTCTCTTCAAACACACTGGAAACATCCAGTGGCATCTGCTATTTATTTCAGTGTGAAGTGTTCTCATTTTTCCTGAGTTTCAGAAAGCCCATGGAGTGGCTGAGAAGAGCAGAAATTAAAATAACAAAACCCAGAAAGTTCATGAACTCCCAGCCCAGAGCACATGAGGCATATCTTTGTCCTGACTGAAGGAATCTGACCACCACCATCCTGGTCTAAGCAGAGGTCACTTGAAATTCTTTCCTCCTTCTATCTATACAGTTTCACCTGCTGAAGCCGTATCCACATGGGTCCATAAAGCTTACTTAAGGACCCTATAATTCCCAATCTTGGTACAGCCCTGCTCTTGACAAACATCACCCAGCTCCTTGTAAGTCCTCAAGCCAGATGGGCTCCTGGACACTTTCTTATCAGTTACTATGGTCTCCTAAGTTTCTTCAGCTCTGGCAGCTACCACTTTAGTTTGCCTTCTAACTTTTCTTTCACCCTTTGATTTGTTTCAAAGGGGATATTTAGCCTAAACATCTTGTATTTTATTCAGTCATTGGCCTGAATTTTGCATATTTGACTTCCAGACTCTTTGTAATGCTGTTAACTTGAAGCAAGGAAGTGGCAAGAGACAGAGAATCCCTTGTACCCAAGGATTCTTCACTCTCTGCTCATGCGTGCGTGTGTGTGCACGTGTCTACCTCGCTGCTTTTGCCCATCCCAGACATAAGTACCAACAACAGACTCTAAATTATAATAGCCTATCCCAATTGGGTCTGCTTTACAAAAAGAAAGGTCTGAAGACAGCAAAATTCAAGGCAGTAAATTATGTCATATTGAGACCAATTAATCAGGAAAAAAAAAAAAGAGAAGAGACTTCTACCAGTATTTTTACAAAGACTGAAAGAACTGATTTTTTTTTGTGCTCAACAATTCCCTCTTCTTTTTTATTTATTTTTTTCTTGGTTGTTTTTAAGATTTCCATGCAAAGCTATTTATATAGATTTTCAGAATAAAAAAAGTAATTAAACCCTCATTTTCACTGCCTCTAGAACCCATTTGAGCTTAGGTAACTCTATTTCTAATATTTAAAAACTCAGTCTCACAGACCAGCAAAAAAGGGGCGTAAAAATTTTAGGCTAAGAAAAGAAGTGATAAATTTACTTTTGGCCTCCTATTTGAGTGCGTATTTTAATTTAATTCATATACATAAGATTTTTCTTATACATTGCAAATTCTCAGACTACAGTTACAAGTTTAACATACTTTTCTTTCTGCCTTCTTCTTGTACTAAATAATGCTGCCATGCAATGTTACTTGGAGAGTCAGATGGCAACCTGTCACATTTAACCATGGCACAGCCTAGCACCCTCTCCAGGTCCCACGTTCCTCTCTGGTTTAACTGCTGCTTTCAGACAAAGCCTTTAACTCCCATTTCTAAACTTGACACTGGACATGCATTTATCCACAGCTTTCAAGGTCACCTAGACTGGTCCATGACAAGAAGCAGGACAGAGCTGCCTCCGTAGACAGTTCTGACCTGATTTGTAACACTCAGCATTGCTGAATTTAGAGTGTATTTAATGTATTTGTTTCCCAAATATACAGGTCTTCCAAGATAGAAAGCTAAAAAACTGGCAACTTCTAAGCTAAAGTTATTTCTGGTGGTCAGCTTTTAGGCTCAGGTATTTGGCTTTCCCTTACATATCATCTAGTTACTTTGATAATACGTGCATGCCAGTTCAGCAGGAGGCAGCCAGCACTCCTATGTGAATTGTATATATGTGTTACAACACATAATGATGCTCAGAAACTGTGTAGTCCAGGTAATGTCATATATGAAATATTTTTTCTGGGTGGCACTCTATTGAAGGATGACAAATTTAACTAAAAGTTTCTTTGCGTCATTTAACATCATCCTGATTGTTATGGTGAAATGACTGTTCCCTGTATCCTCCAGGTGCAGCTACTATGATGCACAGCCAGTTACAATTACACTAAAGCACAAATTTATAATAATAAAGTATAGAATGGGTTGTTGCAACCCGACACGGTGCCTCTTAAGGGAATATTTAATGAGTTTGCTGTAATACTGACAAATATCTGAGCCATACCCTTCATGGCATTATTTCATAATGTTTTCTGTGGCAAGTAAATCCATCTATGGAAAACAACAGTGATCATAATGCTAACGGTTTTGGGATATGTTACGGCTTGTATTTAGATATCCTGCAAAGCCTCATACGGTCATAAGTGGACTTTTCATTGGTGACTGGATCTAGAGAGTATGATTTTGGTCCAATGCTGCGATTAAGGATTAAGTGCATGTGATTACTAAATCAGGCCACTGATTTACCACCCCTTTATTCCCGGTAGTCTGGGTAAGAAGAAAGTGGCTGAAAGATGCTGTTAAGATCCCTTGTTACTTTTGCTGTCTTCCACTGACATTAATGGTTGACCGTCTGTCATGTGCCACCTTGCCTTGGAGCCAGCCAGCTAAACTCTGAAAGCTCTACACACTGTGAGCTGAATAAACCCTCCCCCATCAACTTTGGTTGTTGGGCATTTTGTCTCAGCAACGACAAGTAACTAAAACAAGAGATAACCAGTTAATAAGGCTATTCAGATTTTTTCCTTTGGGGAATCCTGGGTATTAGTGAGTGCCTTTAAAAAGATATGCTTCATAACTTTTTCCTACAGAGGCTTTCAAATGATGCAAGACTTGAAATTTACAAAAGATTAATGACTTTCCTGTTTGCTTTAGTTTTTATCCTTCCCTGTGAAACTTGCACAACTTAGCCGAAATGTTTCACCCTCAGCAGAAGCCTAGAGCTGTACCTGTGTGTCACAAAAGCTTCTCGAAGACAGCTTGATGTTCTGCTTCACTTTCAACACATTGACTCCTGAACTGAAATCCCTCTATTTGTGTGAAAAAAATTGTAACACAGGTAGACCTGTTAGAGTCATTTCCTAATCATACATTTGACAAAGAAAGCTTTGTTGGATGATTGAAGAACTGGAATTATTTTAAGGTATGAATTACAAATAAACTGCTAAAATTTTGCTTCAAAATAGATTTTTCAAAACTTTATTAAAGTAATTTCAGAAAGAACCAAAAAATAATTTTCACAGTTGATTTTTCTGCTTCTATTTTGCTGTCTACACTAAATGTTTTTGTCCAGGAGAAAGGCTGCAATGGGCGGTCTGCATCCTCAGGTCTCCACCTCACTCACCCGCCACAGTCTCCGGGCTCCCTCAGCTGCTTCTTCCCAGGGGACTCACTGCCCAAACCCTCACTCCACGTGAGCTGCGTCTGCTCCCTCACCCTCCACACAGCTCTCGTCTGTGGATTCTTGCTCTGCATTTCAGTGCCAGCGTCCAGGTCACTCAGGCAAATGCCCTTCATACTTAATATCAGTTCTTCTTACCTTAGCACCTGTCACTGTCTGAAGTCTGTACTTCCTTACTTTTTATTTGTTCTTTTGTGAAAACTCCTGGGGTGGAGACCTCTATTACTTAGTTCATATCTGATATATATGGACATCCTTTTGTGTTTTCAGTGAAGAATAAATAAATAACTGCACTAGTAACCAATAATCTATGGAAATATTGTGAATACAAAAAGACCGTATCTGATAGCATTAAAAAATAAATTACAGAAACCATCACATAAGGGAAAAACAGTCAGGCAAAATGAGAAATCTATTCTTTCAGTGGCCATTTACAAACAAATCAAACACCAGAAAACCTCATACTATGATTCTGGTACAGACATGTGTAACCCAAAGGACATAAAGTATGCAAAGTAATTCATTTTTTCTTCGCCTGTTTCTGTTCAATGTACTAGGATTACATGAACTGAAGATGATACAGACACTGAACAGAATATCTCCACTTACATCTTCTTGTTCATATCCAAGAGGACAGAGGAGGTTATTTGCCTGTGCTGCATTATTTAATATAAATGTATCTGTGAGTTCACCATTATAATACAGGAATGCACACGGCTTCCTTTTCTATACACTATTGGGGACACTGTCACACTATTGTGATAGTGGGGCTTTACCTTGTTTTTCTGATAGATAAGTTTGTCATAAAACACGGTTCAACCATTGTTAAATGCAAATGCCCATTGAGTCAGGAGGGCGTCCGTGTTTAAAGAAGTCTTCTTCATCTTATAACAAGGTAGAGTTGAGGCTACAGGATTGGGTGAGCCCCTATAAAAACTGTTCTTTCCTGTTTCATTTTTCTGGATTTTGCATGCGTCTCTTATCAATTATTATGATTTGGTGGGTAATGTGTAATGCAATGCTTCATACCTGTGTGCATCATTTCATGACCACATCAAAGTAATTACACTGAGGCTCATATTAACAGTCTTTCATGTCTTTGTTGTGAGAACACTCAGATTCTTTCCTTCCCGCTTTTTGAAATATGCTAAGCAATCATAAAAGAGTTCTTTACAATTTAAGGGGAAATAACTCTCAAACCCTGAAAAGTGCTTCCTAAATCTCTGAGGGTCAAAACTCTAAAACCAAAACCAAGACTAACAAACCTCACATATTACTCATGTAATTGCTGTATATTGAGGCGGGGGGGAGAGAGAATAGGCATTTGGCATGTAGCTTCATGGTGATCACCTACTTTATATCTGTGATACCCTGGATTCCATCGTTAGCTGTAAAGGGAAGTGGAAGAGAGGGGAGAAGGATAGACAGAAAAGAAGACTGTGGGAGGGAAAAAGGAAAGATAATTTTTAAGAAAATGAAAAGCAGAATGTAAAATACATTGGTTACATGGTTCCTTTACCACTGAATGTCTCTGAATGCTAATATCACTTTTTTCGGATTGATCATTAATTTTTCTCTTTTTGTGCATGTTCTCCCCTTGACAGGCAGTGAGGAGGCTCTAGTATGGTCAACCGCACCGTGGTGACAGGGTTCCTCCTCTCGGGGTTTTCTGAGGACCCTGCGTGGCAGACGCTCTGTGGCGTGCTCTTCCTGCTGCTGTACGTGGTGGCCCTGATGAGCAACCTTCTCATAGTCACTGTTCTTAGTCTGGACCTGCAACTGCAAGCACCCATGTACTTTTTCCTGAAGAACTTGTCCTTGCTGGACATCTCCCTGGTGTCCGTCCCAATCCCAAAATTCATCATCAACAGTCTGATTCACGACAACTCCATTTCCATTCCTGGCTGCGCCTTCCAGCTCCTTTTAATGACTTCCTTCTCAGCAGGTGAGATATTTATCCTCACCGCCATGTCCTATGACCGCTATGTGGCCATCTGCTGTCCTCTGCACTATGAGGCCATCGTGAATGGTGACGCCTGTGTGCTGATGGTAGGTTTTTCCTGGGCCTTGGGGTTGCTCTTTGGAGCTGTGTACACCGCTGGCACATTTTCTGGGCCTTTCTGTGGCTCTAGTGTGATCCCAGAGTTCTTCTGCAATGTTCCGTCCTTGCTCAAGATTTCCTGCCATGACACGCTCCTGGTGGTCTACCCCAGCTTGGGCGTCGGGGTATGTCTGAGCCTATCATGTTTTATCTGCATCGTGTTCTCTTATGTTCACATTCTCTCCGCTGTGCTAAGGATTCCAACCCTGAAAAGTCAGTCAAAAGCTTTCGCTACATGCCTCCCGCATCTCGTGGTCTTCACCGTTTTCATCCTAAGTGCCTTCACTGTTTACCTGAGGCCGCCTTCAGATGCTCCCTCAGTCACCGACTGGCTGCTTTCTGTGATCTACACCGTGCTGCCTCCAGTCCTGAATCCTGTCGTCTACACCCTGAGGAACAGAGACATGGAGCGGGGTCTGAGGAGGCTGCTGCCGGCCCTGCCTGCCCTGCCTGCCTGCTGGGCACCCTCCACCTAACACTCGCTGCAGTCTGTGCATGACACGCTGCCTCACAGGTGGCACGGGGTCTCCTCACCTCTAACTTTGGGAAGGTCTAGGGGGCACGGATCCATCTGTGGCTTTAAGAAGTCAATACCCAAAGAGCCACCTGAGGTCGGAATCTGCAGCCAGCAAGGCCAGTGCGTACAACATGGGGTCACCTGGTGATCTTCTATGACAAAGTATCTGCCCCTTGGTGGCTTAGCTTTTGAACAGAGTGGTTGCTTTTCATGACCAGATTTCATTTTTGGCCCCCTAGTAACTCAATTCTGTGTTTCATTTGTTGAAAACAAATGAAAGTATTGAGACAGCACAGTGGGCCCCATACTTGCAAAGCACCTGAGTCACTGAGGTGAAGCATGTTCACGGCTTCCTTGAGAATCAGACTGCCAGGTGCCGAGGCAGAATGTCCACCTGCAAAGCCACCTGTCACACTGCTGGGGGAGCGGACAGCTGAGCCGCGTCCTCTGGAGGAACCCTGGCCACCCAGGTGGATGGTGTCCAGCAGGGCATGGGGCACTTCCAAAGCTATGGGCCCAAGAACATCTTTGTGCCTCCACATCTGTAAGTCAGAAACTACAAAATTTCTAAATGAAACTCTGAAAGAAATTGTGGTATCTGTTAAACTGGCAAGGACAGATTTCTTTCGGCATACTCACTAGTGATTGCAATGGAAAAGACTTGTCCCAACCTGTGCAATGTATGAGAGCCTAGATGTTATCAGAATAATTTTTGAGTTTCACATTTAATTATATAGGGAAATAAAACGAAGCTTTCTAATAATATTGCATCATGTTACAGTCTTTTTCAGTCATATCGACAACATTTTACTGTCATTTGTACTAATTAAATAGCCACATATGTTTTACTAAGATGTAGGCAAACATATTTAAATATGTCCTTAAATATTCTCTGATGGCTATCTTATTTTTAATATATTAAAATCATACTAAAGTAATGATAATAAAGCTTATAAAAGCTTTATTATCATAAGATATCTCTTCATGCAAATTTATCTTTAAATTTTCTCAAACAGGCTGTAGAAAATCATGCAACAATTTGTGCTACCCCTTTAAACAAAGGAATATGCTAAATGATTACACCTCTTTGGTGTAAGCATGTACCTATTGTGGAGTTGAATGGGAAAAATGGTCACAAGGGAAAAGACCCTTAGTGTACCCTCAGCTACATTTACATTGGTAAAATTTTATAGATGTAAATACTTAGGAACCTGTGTATTTCTTGTAAAACCTCCGGAAGCATCTCAGTACCTCTCTTCTGATATTCTTATCACAAGGGAAAACTTGGATTACGAACCTTTTTTTTCTTTATAAGATTTAGAGTAGTGAATACAGCAGAATAATAGAAATGCTTCAAATTTTAATCACTTCTTTTGTAATTGATTCAGGCAGGAATAAAGCATGGAAGTTAAAATGACTTGAAGAAGAATTACTGTAACCCAGGCTTTGCCATGAAATTAGTTTTTTCTCTTATAAGGTGCTTAAACCACTATTTCCATAGTTTAAATTAAAGCAAGGTGAACCACAATCTTTCTTTGCTCGGGTCAAGCTTGCCACAGTTTCTCTGCCACTCCTGTGATCGTCCACTGACTGATCACCTCATCTTCCATTATTGCTGCTTTACAAGATTGACTTTCAGATTGTTCCATTGCCACCAGTGGTCAAGAAGTCTGACAACCTGGATTCTACCCAAACCTGTGAGACTCCCAGTACCTTCCTCCCCGTCCTGTGCCTCTTCCTCTGGGGCATTTGGGCTCATGCCTGCTGCGGCAAGGTGGACCCGGACACATCCCCACCACACTCCTGCTGCCTTCTCCTCTAACCTTTCTCTGCTTCACATGGGTTAAGTCCTGTCTGTTTCTCTTGTAGCACATGAGTCTCAGACTGAGGCCAGAGTTGTGACCTTTCTGGTCACATCCTGCTGCACTGAACGTGGCAAGGGGAGTTTCTCCATGTACTGGCCACGCATTTGGAGGAGATGGAGGGGAGACCTCTTATCAGTTTGTAATGAGGATGCAGCTGGTGTCATGATCAGCCTGTGGTCACCACTTTCTCTGTGCCCAGCTACTGATATCCTTGTGGGAACCAGGACACTACTAGGAGTTAAACTTCACTTTAAAATATCCCTTCCTTTAAACCAACCCAGAACCACCTCATCATAAAGAGATTTTTGTTACTTTCTATAAATTTCTGCTAGGAAAACCTGCATTAGTAAATCTGCCTTGTATCATTTTTATCCTGTTGTTTTTATTTTTAAAATTTGAAAAAATTAAGTGTATGCATTTTAAAATAAAACAAACAATCCTAATCTATGAGTTTGTGTAACAAAGTATGTTTTGTCTTGACATTAAGCCACACCATGGACCAGAAAGTTCATTATAGTTGTTCAGTTTTGACCCAGCTGGGTCCCTTTACCCACTTTGAATCACTGGGCTAAAGAACACAGAGAGGAAAGTTTCCTTGTTGGCCAAACACTAGAAGCAGAGTAAGGCAGCAACCGCGGTCAGACCTCCGTCCCTGCAGCCTGTGAATGTCACAGACTCTGGAGTGGAGAGGAGGCAGGGGACAGGTTGGTCAGGAGAGGAGCGGGTGATAATTTGTGAGAAGTCAGGTTTTGTCCCCTTTTGCTCCTTCTGTGGTCTGCTCCTGTCTTCTTCACTGTGACTGTCAGCTGTGCTGCGGAGTGAGGGTGGGGGCCTTAGGGAAGTGGAGGCCAGAGGGATGGCCAGGCATCCAGAAGTGGCGCCCCATCTCCCTTGCAGCTCCAGCCCAGCTGCCCTGTTCTATCTGTGTGACTCCTGGGGGCCAAGCAGGCAGTGGGTCAAGTTCCTGGTTTTCAAGATGTGAGTAAACCCAATAAACTGCAGGGAGTCCGTGCAAAGGAAGGGACTGTGGTCATTAGTGTGGATGAGGAGTAAACATCCGATTTTCTTCCCTAAATAGTAACTGTGTGAGGCCGAAGTGCAGGACACCAGGCTCCATCTCCATTTCCAGTCTACTGGTTCCCTTGCTGTGCTGGATGGCTGATAGCAGTGTGGTTTTTTCAGTGTTATCTTTATTAGTCCATCTTTGCAGCACATAATGACCACCTTCCTCTTGGAGAGTTGGTGTGGGAACGCAACACCTCTTCATAGCTACGCTTAACACCTTCCTTTTCCTTTCCTCCACCACTTGTCCTCTCCCCATTTGTAAAACACCTATCTCCCTGTTCCCTATCATCTTTTATTTTGCTCTTTATTTATATTTTTGATTTTTCATATAAGAGAAACCATGCAATATTTCAGCTCGTGTGTCTGATTTACTTCACTTAACATTATGGCCTCAAGGTGCACCTATCTCCCTACAAATAACTCAAATTTATCCTTTATGCTAGAGTAGCACTCCCTTATTTATAAAAGCATACCACATTTTCCTTAGCCATTCATCTGCTGAAGGGAAGATAGGCTGCTCTAAGACTCAGCTGTCATGAGTTTTGCTCCTATAAAGATGTGTGTGCAGATACTCAATTTTGACACAACTGGGTCCATTTTCTCACTTGAAATCACAGGGCTAAAGGTCAAGCAGTGAAATTTTATGGATTGCTGTGATATGTATTTGACTCTTTCAGAAAGATAACTAGAAGGGAAGTAGTTGGGGCCAGTGGAACTTTAATGTTTTGAGGAATCTCCATACTGAAGAAAAGCAATAGCAAAACTCCCTGCCTTAGGTGCCTTCTTCAGTGTTGCAGCAGGTAAAAAGCATCGTTTTTGGGTTCTGCTGAAGGAAAAGATGGCCCAACCCGCATTTAACCAAGCCTCAGAACCAACATCTAGGTCTCATGAAAGCAGAGAACAACATAACAGATCGAGCATTAGTTTCTTGTGAAAAACCACTGGGAAAACACAGGGAGTAGGACATTCTGCAGGAGAAGGACTTGGAGCGCTCAAGGAGGTATTAAAGTTGCTAGGCCAAAATGACCCTGTGATGAACACTGAAATTTGGTGAAATTCAATAGTGATTATAAACAACACATTAAAGTCTAAATTAGATATCTCTTTATAGTTACTAAAACCTTCAAATTAATAGTATTAACCATAGAAGGAATCGTGGAAAAATGAAAATGACAGAAACTGTAAATCTCAAGAGCTTTGGCACACAATTTTAATTTCTAGAGAAGTTCAGCAAGAGAGAGAGACAGAGACCAGCATCAAGACAGAAAGACAGAGACAAAGAATGAGACAGACAGAGGCAGCGATAAAGACAGAAGCAATACCTGGAGGAAAATTACACACCCACCAAGAATACAAAAATCCTAGCTTGTGGCTCTGTCATCAGGTGCATTACTCCATACAATAATTATATAAATAAATTGCATTTTTAAAAGTCACATATTCAGTTTTGTTCCAGTAGTAGAACATCTTAAAACTATGACACTGGGAAAATGCTGTGACATACATTGCTTTTTAAGCTTTTGGTTAATGTTTGAATGTGATACTTTATTATTCATCTCCTACTTTTAAAACATCTTTTGAGTTTTCAGGCCAGTGCAGAGATTGAACCTAGGAAGTCCCATATGATAACCGCATGCTGTACCACTGAGTCACACCACCAACTCCCTTCCTTTTGATTTTAAGACTTTCTTGGATTTCTTATTTATTGTGACTCTTTAACCAGTACTGTTTGCTCAAGTAAAAAAGCCTTTCCCATTTTTATAATATTTATAAATAATTAATATGAAAGCAAAGAAATGTATTTTTCATGCTCTTGTAACTTAATAATTATACTGTTTAAATCAAATGATAGAAAACATTCTGAAATCACACATTTAGATAAAATTAGCAAAAGGTCATGTCTTGTTAACAAGTCCTAAGTGCCCAGGAGAGAAAATTAGCTTTCCCAGAGGATTCACTGATGCAAAGCCAGGACTCAACTGCACATGGTTTTCAGCATGAAGCTCCCAATGATGAAGAGGAGAAGACGTGAGGTACCGACAGGGAGGATGAGTATAACCAGGGCAGGACAGGACCAGCCTGAAAAGACAGACAGGAAGCGAAGGAAACATGGGACAGTCCGAAGGCTGCGGAAGACGGAGTCTACCCAAGCCGAATGAGTGCAAAGCACAAAACCCTCACGGCGAGTAAAGAGGTAACCAAACTGGGACCGAGAAAAAGGGGATATCGGTTAAAGTATAGTATTTTTAAGTTAAGAAACAGTGAAATAACAAGAGGGTAAAGGCAAGGTCAAAGACAGAGATTGTGGCCTTTGCAGCAGAAAGAATTCGGTAGGCAGAAAGAGTGACCACTGAGTCCCCAAGGTAGAGCGCTGTGGTGACCAAAAAGCAGAGCACGAGGTGGTCTATAGTAGCATCTGGCAACCACCACACACCTCCTATGAAGCAGGAACAATATAATGCAGGGATTTCAATAAAGTGCTGCTATTTCTATGAAACAAATGTCATGCACTTAAGATTCAAACATATCACCAACAAGAAATTTAACTTACATAGTATATTCACTCAGTACATTGTCTAAAACTCAAACTATGTTTTTTATAAAACATTACTTTAATGAATTTAAAAATCAAATGGTAACCTGTTTAAAGCTAATAAGCCAAAACACTCCTTTCTGCGATTTCTTTAGGTTCTTGTTAAGTCATGAGCATGGTCTCTCAGACACACATGCAGACTGAGATACAAACCACGAAGACAGCAGGGATAGAAACCTTTCAGAGACAAACGTGCAACCTGCAACCCAAAACCCACTTACTCATCACACAGTGCCGACCCTGCGGTTAAACCTGAGTACAGAGGATACTGTTTAGAAAAGCACCATGGCGACTTGGGTTGTGTGCCAACTGAGACACCGTGGATTGGCCGCTGTAGGTGTAGAGCAAGAAACATCGGCTTCAAACAGGGGCCCGCACCACACACGTCACACAGCTGTCAGTTCCTGAGATCTGAGAAACCCAGGAGCTTAATGGAAAGTAAAATATAAAAATGTCTTTTATTCGAAGGTGACAGATATTCTATTTATTTGCCAGTTTTCAGTCATCAAAGTTGTATTTTAAATTTTGAAAATGGCAGATAGTGAATGTAATTATGTCACTCATGTTACTCATAAAAGTTAGGATGAAATCACTTCACACTAGTGGATTTTAAAATTGCTCTGACCAGTGATTTCTATTTGAACACAAATTAAAACATAATTGTTTTGAGCCCGAGGAGGCATGAGAAGGTCTAATGAATACAAAGAGCAAAACCCCTCACCAGGAGCAGTGAGGTAACAAATGAGAAAAAGGAGAGACAGGGAATAACATCAGTCAAAGTGCGGTACCCCACCACCCAAAGGCTGCTACAAGCAAAGGTGGAAAGTGAGTCAGGCCTTCAGGACTGAGAACACAGCTCCACTTTGGGTGACCTTGAGCTTCTTGGTTCAGGCTCCTCATCTGTAAAACTAGGAGGGTACCAGCAAACCAGGCTAGCAGTGGGTACCAGGCCACTCCCTGGCAACTCAGCAGTCACAGAGCAGCTCCTGTGGAGGAAAAAGAGCAGCGCCCTTTCCCCCGCCTCATGCTGGCCCACCGTCACAGAACAGGTTAACCAGAGAAAAGCGTACCACGTTTCTCTCGTGTAAAGATTATGACACAGGAGTCTTCAGAAATGAAGACCAGAAAACCAGAGCATCACACTGCCATGCACTTCCACGCAGAAGTGAGTCTGGGGCAGCAAGGGAAGATCTAATGGTGATAAGCCACCGGGACCCTGCAAGGCCTGCGGCTGGCATCTTCTCAGCATCTCTGAGTGACGCCTCTCTCTGCATACTGAGAGACATCTGTCACCTGAGGTCCCCAGGGAGGGTCCAAGAGTGATGTTTCAGTTTTGGCAGCTTTCTCTTGCCCTCAGGTTAGAATACTCAGCATGCAGAGGTCACACACTGAAGGGTCTTGTGTTCTGAGCCCCCTACTGCTGTTGCTACTGTCATTGTGAAGCTGTATTTACAGAGGGTTCTTTGGCTGTTGCTTAAGAAAACTAGATAATCATAAGGGCATTCACTGTTGACTTGATACTGGAAAAAGGAAAGTATGGTTATGGTTACAGACCAGTATCTCCTCATGAGTAATGCAGGTGTCCTAACATGCCAACTTTAAGAATTTTGGGAAAGTCACTATTGGGCAAATTTTGCTAAGCAGCACTTTTTGTTTGTATTTCTTACTATTCTATGTCACCTGCAATATCTAAGGCAATCTATGTTTTCATTAAAATAATTAATTATAAGGAAGGAAAAAGTCTCTTATCACAGATTCACTGGTTGGAAAGCTGCCAATTTCCAAGCAGAGACAAATGTCCAAGTTTTCCTTCAGGAGCCACACAGATATTGGATGTAAAAATCATGGACTGAGCCCACAGGAAATTCTCGACCTCATGTGGGCTTAGATGCCACCCAGGACTGCACTGCAGCTGCGGGAGGAGAAGAAGGAGACAGAGGGTGGCGCTGAACCCCACATCCAATGTATAATGTTAATATTGATGTGATCTTGTGAGATCATTAAATATTTTGCACATTAGATTGCTGAACTATTAATTGACTGTAATAATAAGTCACATTGATTTGTTAAAATAACTGGTGCTACCTGTATCTTGCTCCTTGCACTGAGCAGACACTCACAACTACCAGGCATTTATGGATGCATTTTCTTGTACTGCTGGGCCTCCGTGACTGCCCCAAGGCCTTGGTGTAGGCTGCTGTTCCCTGGTTGCAGACCGCCCCAATGCACCAGGGCAATGAGAGTCTGTCCCAGGACTTTCTCCTGCTGGGCTTCCCCGGGCCCCAGGCACTGCAGCTCTCTCTCTTTGTGCTGTTCCTGCTGATGTACCTCCTCACAGTGGGTGGCAATGTGGCCATCCTGCTGCTGGTGAGCAGCTCCCCCCGGCTCCATACCCCCATGTACTTCTTTCTGAGCAACCTCTCTTTCCTAGAGATCTGGTATACCACAGCTGCAGTCCCTAAAGCCCTGGCCGTCCTGCTGGGGAGGAACCGGGCAATATCATTTGTGGGCTGTCTCTTGCAGATGTACCTGGTTTTCTCCTTAGGCTGCACAGAGTACTTCCTGCTGGCAGCCATGGCTTATGACCGCTACCTCGCCATCTGCTGCCCTCTACACTACGGGGCCATCATGAGCAGCCTGCTGTCTGTGCAGCTGGCACTGGGCTCTTGGGCCTGCGGTTTCCTGGCCATTGCAGTGCCCGCAGCCCTCATTAGCAGCCTGACCTTCTGTGGCCCTCGTGCCATCAACCACTTCTTCTGTGACATCGCACCCTGGATCGCCCTGGCCTGCAGCAGCACCCAGGCGGTGGAGCTCGTGGCCTTTGGGATTGCTTTTGTGGTCATCCTGAGCTCCTGCCTCATCACCCTGGTGTCATATGTCTACATCATCAGCACCATCCTCAGGATCCCGTCTGCCAGTGGCCGCAGCAAAGCTTTTTCCACCTGCTCCTCCCACCTCACCGTGGTGCTCATCTGGTATGGATCCACCATCTTCCTCCACGTTCGCACCTCCATCACGGATGCTCTGGATCTGACCAAAGCGGTCCACGTCCTCAACACAGTGGTGACTCCGGTCCTGAACCCCTTCATCTACACGCTCCGCAACAAGGAAGTGAGAGAAAACCTGCTGAGGAAATGGAGCGGGAAGTAGAGCTCCCCAACATGGTGGAGTCTACAAATGCTACCTTTTATGTGCACAGAGACTGTCAGCTAGACTGTCAAGGACCAGAGAAAACCTTTGATTCAGAGAGCTGGGAAAAAATGGTAAAAAAAAAAAAAAAAAGAATTCCTTGAAAACTGAAATCAAGCAGACAAAAAACTGGGCATACTGACTCCATATGCCTGTATAAGACATGTTTAATATAAGCAAAGTAGACTTTTCAAAGAAAAAATGTACATTGGTTTAGATGTGACTCTGACTTTCTTTTATAAAACTAGGGGCAAATAGTGAGAAATATGCTTCACTAAAGCCTTCCATTCTCATCACCTTTAAAGATTTTTTTAAAATCATCTAAGTGAAAATTTCCATTTGCAGAATGAGAAAATGAAAACAGTCAAATACAAGCATAACTGAGTCACAGTCAACAGGAGTTGTGTGGGCACGATCGTTATGCATGTAGAGCTGACGGTTACTCTGGCTGCACTTGCTTCACAGGGAGAGGGAACCAGGTGGCCCAGAAAGGATTGAGAGAAGAAGACAGGCAGGGCTGGAGGGAATGCTGGCACACCTGGGGCATGCATGCTACAGCAGGACAGATGCTGGGAGCTGAGAAGCAGCAACCACCTAGACCTTGCTTGTGCATTTATTGGAGCCTGT
Organism: Dasyprocta punctata; assembly: GCA_004363535.1. Taxonomy (NCBI): domain Eukaryota; kingdom Metazoa; phylum Chordata; class Mammalia; order Rodentia; family Dasyproctidae; genus Dasyprocta; species Dasyprocta punctata. Next base: position 53,381 of record RJWM01010222.1, read on the forward strand.
GCTGGATTCAGATCTGAAATGTGGAGGCATAAGACAAGCAGACTACAGGTATGAAGGAAATAACACCATTTCACCAAGACCAAGACATATTAATTTTCAAAAGGTTTGTTGAAGGTCTATGTCTACAAGAATCATGGCCAGTAACCCTATAACACAAAAGTGGTTTAGCAAAAGAAAAGCATGCTGTATTTGTTTAATCAAAGTTGTAAGTGTCATAGTGTGGCTTCCTCGGTATCTTATGAGGGTCACGGTCGCATCACCACATACCGGCTATTGTCACTAGTCAGCCAGGGCGTGGACCTCAGTTTGGTGCCTGAGCGATCCAGGGACATGGGGTGGACAGTGTCAGAGTCCCTGAGATGAAGGTCTAATGGCCACATGGGGTCAAGAGACAAGGACTGGGCTCCAGGTGGAACCCACAACCTGAATATCTGGGCAACAGTGTGGTCATCTTCTCCTTGCCCCAGTCCTTCCTGCTAAACCTGAGCAATTGTTCTCTAAAACAGGGCCATTGACCCACCATCCTGGAGTTTGGTGAGGGCTCAGGTACTGGAGAGGAGGCCCAGGAAGGGACTGTGAGCCAGGACACTGGAGGGAGCCCTGTATCTCTTGCCAAAGACCACAAGGGCTGAGTTACCAACTGGAGAGTTACTATACCTAGACCAAAGTCATAGAGGTTTTTGTTCTGAACTTGTATTACTTAGTTGGGCTCTTGCATGAGTAAAACAAATCATCAGTTTCAGAAGGCAGTAGTGTAAGACACTAACTTGTGCTGTGTGGAGAGGTCAAAAATAAAGGTGACAACTTCGAGTTTGAGGTTGACATCTGGCCTTAGAGCACTCTGTGGACCTGAGCCCTTAGCCAGTAAGGTCTGCTCAATTCCAGGTAGAGAAATCGGAAGTATACAGCATCTCAGGCAACCCAGATGATATCCAGGGAACAGAAGATAACCATGCCATTTCACGAGAGGTTAATTAGATTAACATAATCTTTCCACATTGGGCATGTTTATCAAAACATTACATTGAAACCCAAATTGTGCACAATTATCAGTGTCAATAAGAACAGTGGAAACTGGACCCAATTTGAGAAGCACCTCATGCCCTGAACTAAAATAATCTGAATCAGAACATATAAAGCAGCAATGGGATTATAGCCACAATATAAAATGAATGGCCCTGAGTGTACACTGATATTAATCAGTGGTTGAATAAATAAGTGGATACAAATCCACACAGCAGTATTCCCAATAATTCACTTAAATACTCTGACTTCAGGATATCAAGCACAGCTCGCTGGCCTGTGAGATGCACACATAGAACTTTCTCTGCACAATCATAGCATAGAAGGGGAGGAAAAAGCCATGGTGGGAAGTTGGGGGGACACTGCCCCAGGAGCAGTCCCAGTCAGGGTCATCCCACTACTTCCTGCCATGAGTCCACACTTCCACATACGACATGACCAGAGGGTGAGTCTATCATTGAGGCTTTCCACTCCAGAACACAGAATCCGTAGTCCAATTCTTGGAAAAATATCTCAGGAACCCTGTTGGTAAATCATCAAAGCCTAGAAGCGATTAAGGGGACAGAATAACTAACCTATGAAGTGCTACTCTGGAAAGGAATTTGGAAAAAGCTAAGAAATTTTTAAAAAACAGATTTCACTTAGTTTAACAATTGGTTTTTTGTTATTTTCCTAGTGTTGGGGATCAAAATCAGAGCTTCACACATGTTAAATAAGAATTTTACCACTGGGCTACATGCCTATCCCTGGACTTCTTTATTTAATGATAACATATACTGATACTGATTCAAGAATTTCAACAAACGTACTACACTAATAAAACTATTACTAGTAGAAAAAATAAAAATAAAGTCAATGAGAATTTTCAAATTCTAATTTTTCTGTAGTCAAAAACTTTTCTGTCAATTTTCTAAGATTAAATTAAAACCTAGGTATCCAGAACCGGCAAAGGTTTTTATTTTTGGCTCATTGAATTGAACTACCTGAAAACTAAGTTGTTTGTTTATAAAACATGTCACTCTCAAGTTTTATTTTACTGTGTGGATTAGTGCTTATTTTATTAAACTATGTACTAATATGTTTTAATATACTTAAGATTCAATCAAATTTTTATTTGGTGAATCAATATAAATAATGAGCAGTTGTTTCACTGCTTGTGTCCCATCAAAAACTTGCTATAATCAGCTTCATTATTAGTATAATTAATGCAGTGTATTTTTGCCGTGTAGTTATTAAAAAGCTTCTCTAATCAGAAATGTGAAATTTCATCCATTCTATTAAATATCAACTGTTATACTTTTCCTTATTTTTAAGAAATTATTTTATGAAAAAGTTAACGATACAGTGATATTACCAAAAAGTGAAAGAAACACACACACACACACACACACGCAGTAAAGGAAGTCCAGCATTATAAGAATCTCTCCTATGTAGATATAAACCATTAAGTGGGCAAAAATGATCCCCATAAATATTAACAGTGGGGTCTAGTCAAATTTGCAAAACCCAGGCGAATGCTTAGTGAAGTAAGGGGCACCCAGAGGTCCATAAGGAACCACTGTGGCTGTTTACTTACTGATCACATCCCTGTCCCCTCCTGGATGCCACTGTGGGAACAGCAGTTCAAGGTCCTGCAGCTGCTTCTCTGTGCTGGAGAAGGGTGTGGTCTTTATTCTACAGGGCCGAAGTCCCTGCTCTGCGTTGCCTGCTGGTTCCCAGAGGCAGAGGACCAGGACATTGGCTCAAGAGACCCACCTCCTGAGAACTGCTGAGGATGGAGCTGTGGGCCATGAAGGTGCTTAAAGAAACATCCAAAATGCAGGGGCAGTAAATGACAGGGAGTGCAGAGATCCAGAGGCCTGAGACGTGTGGACAGGAACAGTGACGGGAGAAGAGAACTTTAAAGCTGGGCTGCACACTCCTGTGAATCCAGAGGTTATGTCCAAGTCAATGGTTGGAAGCAAACTCTGAAAGCAAGGAACAGCGCCCTAAGGCTGATGCCTGGGCTCTACAGAAGCAGGAGACTGCAGCTAAGGTGTTTTCCAGCTGGTCTGAGTAAACGCTGAAGAGTTGTTCCACCTAAAGCCAAGCTTCAAAGAAAGGGATATATTTTTTCCTTTCTTTTTTCTCTATTTGGTTGTATGGATTTAAGGAGATATTAAATCACTGACCAACTGCTGAGATAATTGATTGCAAACTTCAGTGATCACACATAAAGAATACAGTCGCTGCAAAGAGTTTGAAAAAAATCACTAAATAAATGGAGACCGGAATCCCACAGCAGGCAGGGAACAAACCCTGGGAAAAAGAGGGATCCAACTTACTGAACAGACACACTATACTATTAAAAGTGTCTCATTTTCAACTGAATTACCAGACTTAGAAAGAAACAGGAAACCATGACTTATTCACAGGAAAGAAAGAAATCTATCCACAGAAATTATGAGGAAGTCCAAATACTTGACTTCTACATGAACACTTTAAATTAACTGTCTTAAATATGTAAAAGAGCTGAGATAAACAGAGGAAAAAATCTAAAAGCAAATTCTAGAACTGCAATGTAAAATAGTTGGAATAAAATTTTGCTACAATGATTCAATGGTAGAATTAATCAGTAAACTAAAATTATTGATAAACTTAGAGAGAGGTCATTTAAACTTCGAGAGGTCATTTAAAGCTATGCAGGCTAAAGATACAGAAAAAGAAAATGTAAAAAGACATGAATAGCACTTTAAGAGAACTTGGAAATACCATGAAAAATGTGTACAATCATACACATAATGAAGTTCACAGCAGAGCAGAAAGAAATAGGGACAGTAAGAATATTTGAAGGCAAAATGACCAAATATGTTACAATTTTGTGATGAACACATAAATTGAAGAACTTCATAAAGGAAGAAGATACACATGGGGACACATAATAATCAAACTGTCACAATCCATAGGCCACGCAATAAAGAAGAGCTGATGTGATATTCAGGAGATCCCTGGTAACATCAGTATGTCTTTTCCAAACAGCATGGAGTGAAATTCAAACTTGACAGCATGAAATCTGGAGAACTCAGAACTATGGTGAAATTAAACAGCACATTCTCTTTTCTCAGGTAGTATGTTTTACAGTTATCATTATTGTTCCCCTCTTCCCAAGACTTCTCCTCTTCAATGTTCCTCACCTCACTTTCACCCTCAACCTGAGGAACAGGAGTAACTCAGTAAACAGTGGACACAGAATTGGAGAGACCACGTCGTCTGCTAGTGCAGCTCAGGGAGAAGCCCTCTTCCAGGAAGACAGTTGAAGCAGAGCTGGGGGCAGACAGAAGTCCTTGAGGGCAAAAGCCTCAGGAATGCTCAGGGATCAGCCCACAGTCAGGGACCACAACAGAGGCAGCAGCAGCACTCCTTGTCAGATGCTTGCTGGATTTCCCTGGTAAAGTCAGAAACGTTAAATAACATGTTCTCTAAAAATAGTGGATCACAGAAGACATAGAAAGTAATTTTACAGAATAGTTTAAAATGAATATAAAATAAGTCATGATCTACCAAGTACTAGGAAGTTCAGAAAAAACTTTGTTATGTCAAAAGAGCATTGATATAAACAGCAAGAGACTACTGAAGTCCAGTAATTCCACAACTGCATATATAGCAAAGCAAAAAACCAGGATGTCAGAGGCATTTACACTTTCATGTTCATTTCATTATTATCTACCACAGCAAAGAAACAGCATCAGCTTGCATGTGTCTCAGTGAACAAACGGATAAAGCAGATCACACACATGCACATTCACATCACACACACACACACACACACACACACACACACACGATGGACCATTATTCAATCATAAAATATTCCTTCTGTCAGCTGCAACTCCATAGACCAACCTGAAGGGTACTATGTTAAGTAAAATAAGCCAAGCACATAAAAGCAAATTCTGCAGGAGCTCATTTACATGTGAAGTATAAAAATGTCACACTCAAAGAAACACAGTAAAATGGTGTTACCAGCATCTGGGGCAATGGTGGAAATGGGCAAAGGGTTAAAGGGATATTTGTTAATGGGTGGAAAATTTTATTTGCAGAGGAAATGTAACATAATGAAATATATTGCACAGCGTGATGTTTGTAGTTTATTCATTACTTTCTTCAAAATTACAGTAAATAAGTAAGATATGAAAGAAAATAGTGTTTACAACCTCCCTCAGCCTTAATCCTGTGTTTATTATACAGTGCTTGCTCCATGGGGTGGGGTGGGGTTGGGTGATGGAAAAGGTAAAAAGACAAGGTGTATTTAAAAAAAAGAATTAGAAGTGCAGAGGACGATTAGCAGCTACCTTCCATAACTTTGCTAATGATGAAAACTACAATTGAGTTGTTTTTTCTATTCCAATGAAAATTTGATTAATTAATAATGAATAAATACTATAGTCATTGTTGTAGTCAGGCTTTTATGAGAAAAACAAGACAATACAGGACACATAATTGATAGAATTATTTTATGATAGTCACCCAAAGATTGCAGGAAATTTGTCCACACACTGAGATTTGAAAAATCCAGCTGAGGACCTGGATCCCATGACAATGTCCTGAATGAGTCCACCTGAAGACTCAGAGTCCATGACAAGGTCCCTCAGGAGTCTAACTGGAGGCCTTGAGCCCACAACAATGACTCAAGCAAGTCTGTTCATGGTTCTACACTGGGACATCCCAGAGGTCAGTGGTAGAAACTAGAAAGTCACAGGGATGAAGAATCTGTGCCAGCAGGCTGAGGGTTCTGCACTGGAGCCAGGATGTAGCTCTCCAAGTAAGGACCAGAGCTCCCTAAAAAGTACCACAGCCATCTTCAGTGACCATGAGGTCCTGAGCTCCTCCAATGATGAGAACAGCTGAGTTCATATCAGGAAACCAGCATGAGAAACTTTTCCTGGAGATTGAACACCACACATGTTCCCCTATGGAGCCAGGAAATAGTGAAGCAAAGACCAGATCTCTCCCAAAGTAAACTGCAGCCATTCTTAGCAACAACAAGGTCCTGAGCTCCTCTGATGATGAGAACAGCCAAGTCCATATCAGGGAGAAGCTCCACAAATTCCTCCAAAGGAACCCACAGCAACAGGAGAGCCAATACCACATAACACAGCAACTCTTGCCTGCCAGTGTTCCTTTTTGTGTTGGCAAGAATCCCCAGGTGGGCCATCCACACCCAGCACCACACTGATCCAGTTCAGCTGGTATTAAGTTGACCACCAATTTTCAATCCACCACAGTCATGATTAGTAAAGTTAAGAAAATATAAGATGAAAATGCAGTAACAAATGAAAAGATGAAAACATAGAAATTCTAGAATTGAACTTATATAATTATATGTAGCACACATATATGTCTAAAATTAATAAAGAATGTAAGTTACAGATGTATAATCTATTATACCAGGAAGTAATGGAGTTAAAGAACATTTACACCAAACAGATTTCAATACTAAACTGAAGATGAAACAATGTAAAATACTGATAAGAGAAAGGAAACCTAATTGTAAGGAACAACCCAGAGGTTGAAAAGAATAAGTTCTTATACACCTTTTTTTCCATGCTCCAAAGAGCTCTGATTAAAGGACCGGGGAGCAGAAGTAATAAAGGAAGAATTCAACACAAAAATATTATTGTAAATGTTAGGACAAGGTAAAGAACAGCAAAATCATATCCTTAGGATGTATAACAACATTGCTGAAAACCAAGTACAGTGTATGTGTATGTGTGTGTGTGTATACATATATATATAAAATGCATCAAGATGATCTCATGTGCACCCTGTACCTTCTCCTTGTGACCAACAGAAGACAAAACTTTGTAATAAGGTGAAAATGGCAATGTGTGCTTCTGTTCCAGTGGACATCACAAGACTTGAGGACACACTGCAAGAGGGAAGGGACATCAACTGCCTAATGAAAGGGCCTGAGAGAGCTACACCAAGAGGATGAGCACAATGGCTTTTCAGACAATTCAAAAAGACATCCAGCTAGAGGCTGTGCTCTGTTCACCAGGTGATAGCCAAATACCAGCATCATCATTCATTTGGACACCTTTGTCCCCCACTGGGCAGAGTGCTAAATGAGCAGCTACAATTCTTTCTTTACTCTCCATCTTGGTATTCATCCTCTACCACTTTCCTATTGCTTTTTCCACTATTTCCTTGTTTTTCTGTTGTTTTGTTTTTTAATTCCAGCACTGGGATCTGATCCAGAGGCCTGCCAGAGACTCACCCCCGGCCCTGCCACTCCTAATGTCTGTCAGGAGGATAACAGCCCAGGCAGACGTGATTCCTCCACAACACTGTCCGTCCTGCAATCCCTCACCCCCGTTCCCACTGTCTCCCATGATTTAGGTTTCCTACACCACGGAGAGGCTGTCTTGGGACACCTTTGGTCTTCACAGAGAAATGATGACACACAAGGCCACATCTTTCCACTCCTTAATTAGTAATGTGTGCAGGCTTGTTTTAATTGTCCCTCTGAGATCCGCTGTACTGCTGCTTCTAACAAAACAGTCCGAGACACTGTTCCCTGGGACCTCTTGCCTGTGAGGCAGGACCTCATGCTTTTGGTTGACGGCAAGTATAGAGGGACCAATACTTAAGCCAGTATAGAAAAGCCAGTATTTAGACACTCACAGGATATTGAGTTTCCAGTTTTTTCCCACCATCTTAACACAAATCATCATTTAGTGATACTGGGGATCAACTCACGACTTCGCACTTGCCTGACAGGAGCTTATGCTACTGAGCTAAATCCCCAGCCCATAGATCATCTTTTGTACATGGAAATATTCTTCAAAGAGCTAACGTGAGTATCTGTGGACATGTTGTCTACTTTTTATGGTTACCATGGAGTTATGGCCTGAGTAGGAATGTGCATGAACCAAGTATCATTTATTCAGCCACAACATAAGAGAAAATCCTTCCACTGACTATGATTTAATTTAAACCAAGGGAAAGCTATTTTGTGATAGCAGTGTTTATCTTATCTGCCTGACTTTTTATTCTTTTCTTTCATATAAAGTAGCTCCAAATCATGCTAAGGTTGTGGTCCAGTGGTCCTGGGCTCAATTCTTGACACAAAAAAGAAAGCACAAGTTGGAGTTTAAAGAAAGTTAATTTATGTGACTATACAGTTAGTAACATTTGGAAATTATTTTAGAATCTCTCCTTTCTAAAATCAGCATCAGATTTAGTTAGTTGGCAAAATGGTTGCAAATGAGCTTCAAGACCTCTGTTGCCTGAGGATTATGAGGTGCTGTGAGCTGCTCCACACCCAGTGAGGTGCTGCCTGTGCAGGGATCTCCTGCCACGCACCACGCACATCTGCCTGGCTCAGCTCTGGAGTATGTCAGCAGCAGGTGCAGAGAGGGGTCTGCAATGCTATCTTCTTCTAACTTGGGGAACCTCTGGAGCAGGTGCTTCATGGCTTCTGCCATCCAAGGGTGATGACTGTCCCAGCATGTCCGAGGCTGAGGCTTTCCCAGGAGGCAGGACTTTCAGGGGGTGAAATCTAGCCAGTGCGGGGAGAAGCAGGGCGATTGCTTAGGCAGAGCCATGACTTGGCAGCACATGTGGGTGCCCTGAATGGCCACTCACCTCCGCTCACCTCCAGATCATTACTAACCTTCCTGGGTGCCCTGGTCTCCATTCTTACCTCTCTTTGATCACTGTGAACCCCATAAAATTGAGAAATGCCCATTTTCACCTCTTTCTCAGAATTACAGCAGTGAAAGAAGCTAAACTAAAGCAAAGGCAGCAGTTTTCTTCCACAGAGCTTGCACTTGAATCCCCTGAGTTGGCCCTGCTGGAGGGGAGTTAGGTACCCAGGATGAAAGTGCGTGAGAGAACTCCTTCCGGAGCAGGAGCATGCAGGAGGGTCTGCAGGTATCTCGGGCCGAGGGCTGTGGGGTGCTCCAAGTCCCACACTTCACACACAGTCCCCTCTACGTGTGTGTCTGTGTTGCTCAGAATGGGGAGAAGAGACAGGTTCTGAAAACAGATGAGAGTGATGGGGAGAATGAGGTAGATGGTGCAGGAGCAAAAGAACAAACCCTGTTCTAGGAGACAGCAGAGGTGCAACTTGGGCCCTGGGCGTACAGGTCCACCCGGTGTCAGCGTCGCCTTCAGACTGCACGGACTCAGTTTCACAGTTACTGTCTGATCGTGTGACTCCATCAAATATCGCCAATTTCTTCATATGCTAAAAGAGATATTAATATTCTTGATTTTTTTCTTGTGATACTAGTAGTACCAGGGATTGAACCCAGAGTCTTTACACTGAACAACATCCTCTGCCTTATTTTTTTCTTCCTTTCTTTTTTTTTTATTCATTTGAGTCAGGCTCTCCTAACTTGCTAAATTGCCCTACCTGGGCTCAATCTTGCAATCACCCGTCACATCCTCCCAAAGTGCTAGGATCGCCATTGCGCACCACCACACCCAGCCAGTATTCTTGATTCTTAAGGCTCTTCCCTTGACTAAACAAAGCAGCATGCTGGGTGACATACACGTAAGTTATCACATGAAATGTTATCGAATGTTTGGTGCTCCAGTAGCAGCGCATGCACTGTGATGTTGGCTCACATCCTCTAGGAACGGGTTGCTGATATTTATTTGGCAATGTAACTGTGTCCCACCATGCAATTAAGATGAACTTTTTTTTACAATTTTCCCTGCATGTAGTTTTATATATTATATGCCTTATTTTATTCTAGCAATTAATAAATAGATATGAATATGAAATTTAATTGAATCACTATTGTTTTGTCAATCAAGATAATGATAACCAGAGTCTCAGCTCAGGGAGAGTAGTGTGATTTTCCCTGCATCCGCACTGCGCACCCCACAGGGTCTTTCGTAACTTTCTGCTCATCACACAGACTACTTCCTCCCCCAGCATTTGCTCTTTCTCCCTGTGGACTACGTCTGCCCTGCACACTGCTTCAGAATTGATTGATCTCATCCAACCTCACCCCATCATACCTTGCAAAGCACAGTCACGCCGTCTCCTCCCTCCACGCTCTGGGAACACTGCTCGCTTGGGAAGCTGTCCTCCTCCAACGGGGACCAAAGCGGAGGCAGCCATGAGAAGAGAGAGGCGACTGCCTGAGGCGACTGCTCCGGCAGAGGACTAGCAATAAAGAGGGGAACGTGAGGGTCCCCTGGCAGGAAGGTCTACTGAGCACGGAGTGGGTCCAGGGAGGTGGGGTTGGAGGGGCCACACCTGCGATTCTGGTCAATTTTCTCACAATCCTAAAGCCAAATTAAGTGTTCTAGGTCACTACATAAAATTATTTAATACGATGATAATTCTTATATGTTCTTGGAGCAAGTTAGTTGATTCTTCAGTGCTCTACAATAATTCTGAGATAATTCAGAGCATTTATTACATTTTTTATATCTACATCCAATGTAAAAACATAATGATCAGTGCAAAACATGACCTTTAAGTATTTGTTGAATGAAGGCATCTTTATTCTTACTAGAGTTAATAGAATACATATTATTGTTTAAACCAAATCCGTTTAAATTTTTATTGTATTTATTCAATATTTTCAAATATGTTTCTGCATTAAGTTTTTCCACTAAATAGTAAAAACTGCTTCATGATTATTGACAAAACAACATATACTAAAGCATATGGAATTTTTTTAGAAGATACAAGTTTGGGAACTCTAAGTAATAAACCATTCCCTATAACTGGTAGCTCAGCGTGCTCTCAGAATTGGGATCATGAATCATATTTGCTGTTTTGCCCTCAGAGCAACTCAGCGAGGTCATCACTGTTGTCTTCTCCATTTAATCCAGGTGCAGACATGGGGAGCACGCGTTGAAACTGCAGGATCACCATCTTCGTACTCTGTAAGGCAGTTTCTTTCTTTAAGATTCTACATATAAATGAGATCATACAGCATTTGTTTTTCTGTACCTGGCTTATTTTACTTTTCACAATGTTCCCCTGTTCTATGCATCTGTGACAAATGGTAGAGTTTAATTCTCTGAAAGGCTGAAGAGAATTCCCTTGTAGATATGTATCCAGCTTTCTTTGTTCAT
>RJWM01010223.1:7075-64572 GCA_004363535.1 Dasyprocta punctata
AGATGATGTATCGCTGACGCTGCCCAATGAGTGCTTACACATTGCTGATATTGGATTGGATAACGAGACAGTAGATAAGCAGCTGCCCGCCCAGGGGGCGGCGAGAGTGCACGCTGAGAGCCGCGGGGAGCGGACGTGTGTGAGGCACCTCCGCGGGGACACGTAGGACCCACCAGCGGTGGGCATGTAGAGGTCTCCCACTGCAGCTGGCTCCGAGCTGAATAAAGTCTTCTGCTGTGTCGCCTGTGATTCTGTTGTGTGCCTTCCTACCGGCCGGGATAGGCGCCCGACAGTTGGACTTCAAAACAAGATGATAGGAAATCAGCAATGGCTACAATAATACCTCGTTTTCTTCAAAGTAGCTGTTCATACCATCACACATAATAAAATCAATCCTTGTAAACTCTTTAGGAGAAGATCCAGGCATTTATAAGCCTATAAGTGTACATCCATCTTTTCTGTATTTGAGGGAAAGACAAAACAAAGCAAAAAAGAACAGAAAAATAAGAAACAAAAGAGACAAATAAAAAACAATAACAAAGAGGCCTAAACCATAACAATATAGGCTTGCAGAACAAGGTCACAGGAACGTAACTAAGGTTGTTTAGTTGCATAGTTATCTTCAAAAGAGTTACTCCAATTACCAGACATAAACATGCAAAATTGATCTAATCCTATGGATGTTAGCTGCTTTGTTCCAAGAATTAATAGAATTAGTAATACAATCATCTTAGCTATCTTAAGTGCATATGAACAAATTTATATCTTTTTCCGTTTCCCTTCCTTCTTTGCTCCTTTTCCCTATCTGAGATATTTTTTCACCTTTGAGGAGTTTCTTACCCTTTCACAATTTTTATTAAAGATTTTGTAACTTATTTACTCTTTCAGTTTCTCACACTAGGGAGACAATATGGTATTAAATGTGAGTTTGACTTATTTGCCTTATGAGTATGACCTCAAGTTGCATACATTTATGTATAAGAGCCTCAATGTGATCCTTCTTTAGAGTGGAGTAGTACTCCATTGTATAAAAATATCACATCTTTATTATCCATTCCTCGGCTGAGGAATGTATTTATTTGTTCATGTATTTATTTGCCATTTGTATTTCTTCATCTGAGAATTGTGTATTCATCTCAGAAGCCCATTTTTGGGTTGGGTCTTTGAATTCTGGAGGTCTGATTTTTTAAAAATTCTTTATATGTTCTCGATAGAAGTCATTTGTCTGAGGGACAGTTGACCAAGATATTTTCCCAAATCTTGGGTTTTCTTTTCACTCTGTTGGAGATTTTCTTTGACATGCATTTAGGTTGTTTCATAGATTTAGCTATTACAAATTGTGCTGCTATAAACATAGGTGCACATGTATCAATGTGGTATGATGTTTTCAATTCTTCTGAGTATATACCCAGAAGTGGAATAGCTGTATGAAATAGAACTTTCAATTGCAGCTTTTTGAGAAAACTTCAGACTTATTTCCACAGAAGGGGAACCACACCCATTAACAGTGCAGAAGAGTTCCTTTTTCCCCACAGCCTCTCCAGCATTTGTTATTGGTGCTTTTCTTGATCCTGGCCATTCTTCCTGGAGTGAGATGAAATCTCAGTGTTGTTTTAATTTGCCATTCTCTAATGACCAATGATGCTGAACAGTTTTTCATGTATTTATTTGCCATTTGTATTTCTTCATCTGAGAATTGTGTATTCATCTCAGAAGCCCATTTTTGGGTTGGGTCTTTGAATTCTGGAGGTCTGATTTTTTAAAAATTCTTTATATGTTCTCGATAGAAGTCATTTGTCTGAGGGACAGTTGACCAAGATATTTTCCCAAATCTTGGGTTTTCTTTTCACTCTGTTGGAGATTTTCTTTGACATGCAAAAACTTTTTAATAAGACAAGATCCCAGTTATTGATTCTGGTAAGTATTTTCCATGCATTTTGATTTTTGTTCATAAATTCTCTAAATACCCCTATGTCTTCAAGATTTCTACCTATTTTGTCTTCCAGCAGATTTAGTGTTTCTGTTTTAATATTTAGATCTTTGATCTTTTTTGACTTTATTTTAGGGCATGGTGATAGACATGGATCTAGTTTTAGTTTTTGGCATATGGAAAGCCAGTTTTTCGAGAACCACTTATTAAAGGGACTATTTTTTTCCCAGTGAACATGTTTGGCCTCTTTGTCAAAGATAAGGTGGCTTAGTGAGTTTGTAGTTGTGGTTGTATCTTTGAATCTATTCCATTGATCTTCAGGTCTGTGTTAATTCAGGTACCATGTTGATTTTATTACAGTGGCTTTGTATTATAATTTCAAATCAGTGACTGTGATGCCTCCTGCCTTACCTTTGTTGCCCAGAATTGTCTTTGGTATTCTAGGTCTCTTCTGGTTCCAGATGAATTTCAGGAAAGATTTATCTAGTTCTCTAAGGTATGTTAATATTGCTTTGATTGGAATTGCATTAAATCTGTATAAGAATTTTGGGAGAATGTCCATTTTCACAATGCTTGTTCTTCCTGCCCATGAACATGGAATGTCTTTCCATTTTCCGAGATCCTCTTTAATTTCTTTTTGCAGAGTATTGTAATTTTCACTGAATAGATTTTTTACTTCCTTTGCTAGATTAATTCCTAAGTATTTCATTTTTTGGATGCTATTGTGCAGGGTATGGTCTCTCTTATGTCTCTGTCAGTGAGTTTATTGTTTGTGTACAAAAATGCTATTGATTTTTGAGGGTTGACTTTGTATCCAGCTACATTACTGAATTTGGTTATTAGATCTAGAAATTTTTCAGTGGAGTTTGGGGTGTCTTCTATGTAGAATATCATGTCATCTGCAAATAGTGATAATTTAACTTCTTTTCCTATGCTTATTCCTTTTGTTTCTCTCTCTTGTCTAACTGCTCTGACTAATATTTCCAGCACTATGTTCAATAGGAGTAATGATAACGGGCATCCTTGTCTTGTTTCTGTTTTAGATGAAAGCTTTCAGTTTTTGACAATAAAGTATGATGGTGGCTGTTGGTTTGTTATAGATGGCTTTTATCAGATTGAGGTAAAGAACATCTATTCTGATTTTCCATAGGGTTCTTATCATGAATGAGTGTTGGACTTTATAAAAAAGCTTTCTCTGCATCTATTGAAATGATCATGTGATTCTTATTTTGGCTCTATTGATATGGTATATTATGTTTCTTGATTTGCATATATTGAACCATCCCTGCATTCCTGGGATAAATTCCACTTGTTTCTAGTGTATAATCTTCTTGATGACTTGCTGCATTCTATTTGCCAGTATTTTATTGAGGATTTTTGCACTAATGTTCATTAGGGAGATTGGCCTTTAGTTCTCTTTTTTGGTTAGGTCTTTTTGTCTGGTTTTGGTATGAGAGTAATACTTGCTTCCGGGAATGAGTTAGGGAGAATTGCTCCTCTCTCAATTTCATTGACTAGTTTGTGGAATGTTGGCATTAAGTCTTTCCTAAATTTCTTGAAGAATTCAACAGTTAGTCCATCAGGACCTGGGATTTTCTTTGTTGGTAAGGTTCTAATTACATTTTCAATTTCATTCATTGAAATTCAGTTATTCTGGAGTTTTACATCTTCTTGATCCAACTTTGATAATTCAGAGGTTTCTAGGAATTTGTTCATTTCTTCTGTGTTACCAAACCTATGATAGTAAAGGTTTTCAAAGTAGGTATTGATGATCTTCTCTATTTCCACAGGTTCTGTAATGATTTCTTCTTTTCATTATTTGTTGCATGAACTTGAGTTTTTTCTTTCCTTTTTTTAGCAAGGTTGGCTGGTGGTTTATCAATTTTATTTATTCTTTCAAAGAGCCAAATCTTTGATTTGTCAATTCTTTGTATTTTTTTTAGTCTCTATTACATTAATTTCTGCTCTGATCTTTATAATTTCCTCCCTTTTTTTGGCTTTGTGTTTAACTTACTCTTCTTTTTCTAGATGGTTGAGGTGTAGCATCAGATTGCTTATTAGTGTTTGTTCTGCTTATCTGATGTGGGAATTCACCACAGTAAACTTCCCCCTGAGAACTATTTTCATTGTATCCCACAGGTTCTGGTAAGTTTCATTTGTATTTTCATTTTCTTGTAGATATTGATTAATTTGTTGTTTAATTTCCTCTGTGACCCACTGATTGTTCAGGAGGGTATTATTCAATTTCCATGTGTTTATGGAGTTTTTGCACTTTCTTTTGTGATTAATTTCTAGTTTTATGGCACTATGTTCAGATTATATACATGGAATAATTTAAATTCTTTTGCATTTACTTAAGCATGTTCTATGGGCTAGTATACGGTCTATTTTAGAGAATATACCATGTGAAGCTGAAAAGAATGTATATTCTGATGTTTGTTTTTTTCACAAGTTTGATTCAGTTCTGTTTTGTCCTTGCTGATTTTCTGTCTAGTTGATCTGTCTCTTTGTGTCAACGGGGCATTAAGTTCTCCTGTTATAAGTGTGCTATTGATTATTTGATTTTTCATTTCTATTAATATTCATTTTAGATAGTTGGTTGCTCCTGTATTTGGTGCATATATATTTAAGACTGTTATCTCTTCCTCTTGAAGTTTTCCCCTAACAAGTATGTAGTGACCTTCTTTATTTCTTTTGATCCTTCTTGGTTTGAAGTTCACAATGTCTGCAAACAGAATAGCTACCCCTCCTTTTTTGGGGGTTCCTATTGCATGGAGCATTCTTTTCCATCGTTTGACTTTCAGTCTATGAATTTCCTTTTGGGTTAGATGGGTTTCCTGTACACAGCAGATAGTTGGATGTTGTTTCTTGATCCATTCTGCCTGTCTGTTTCTTTTAATTGGTGAATCGAAGCCATTTACATTAATGGTTATAACTGATATATATATTGGCTTATTTTTGTCATATTGTCTTTCTGCTGTTTGTTCTTTATCTTTCCCCTCTGTTTAATTGTTTGCCTTGCCTATTGGTTTTTTCGTGTTTGTGTTCTTTAAGTGGTAGTCATTTTGTTGTCTATCTAGATTACTTTTCAGTATTCTTACAGGGTTGATTTTGTGGTCATGAAATTCTTCAGCTGTTCTTTACTGTGGAAGTATTTCATTTATCTACCAATTTTGAAGGATAGTTTTGCAGGGTACATCAATCTGGGTTGGAAGTCGTTTTCCTTTAGAATTTGAAATACTTCGCTCCATGCTCTCCTTGACTTCATTGTTTGTTGAGAAGTCTGCTGTGATTCTGATGGGTTTTCCCCTATAGTGATCTGTCTCTTTTCTCTAACAGCTTTTAATATTCTGTTCTTATGTTGAGTTTCTGGAATGTTGATTATTATTATTATATGTCTGGGTGTAGATTTATTTTGGTTATGGCTAATTGCAGTTCTGTATGCTTCACTTATCTGTATGTCAGTTTCCTTTCCCATGTTTGGGAAATTTTCACCTATTATTTCTTTTTTTTTTCCTTCCCCCACCCCTCAGCTATTATTTCTGTAAATAGTCCTTTGATATTATTTGTGCTGTCACCTTCTTTTTCTTTCACACTTATCAATCTTATATTGTTTGTCCCTGCATCATCTTGCAACTGTTGAATTGTTGCTTCCTGATTCCTTGTTATTTTAAAAAGATCTTTCCTTTCCTGTTCACTAGTTGCAATCTTGTCTTCGAGGTCTGAAAGTTTATTTTCACATTCATTGAGGCAGTTTTGCCAGCTTCCTATGGAGATTTTGATTTCCTGAATATCTGCTTGAATCTGTTTCATACATTCTGTGTCTTTCTTATATCATTCATTCAAGGTTTCTATCTTTCTGCAGTGCTCCTCAATTTTTTAAACTATGTCTTCTTTAGATGTGTTCAGCATTTCTTTTATTATGTTTATCATTTCTTGTCTTACCTAGGAGATTATTTCTGATCTGAGTTCCTTTACAGCTTCATAGAGTTGTTTCTTTACTTCAGTTGCTATCATTTCATAAGCTTCAAGTGTATGGCTTACATTTCCTTCTATGTCCATTTCTCCTAGCCTTGTTTGGGATGGGCTGGAGGTTTGAGATTGCATTTTGCTCTTTTTTTGTTTTTTTGGCATTTTCCTTTATTCCCCTGGAGAAGCCAAATGCAAGGTCTCAGTTGCTTCCTGGGTTCAAGATATCTGTCTATATTGCAGGGAGTTTCCACAGGTCCCTAGTGGTACTCAAAGGCCTCTCAAATGTGGGGAACATGCTGGGCTGGCCTTCAGCACATCCATTCTGGCACTCCAAATCTCCCCAGCTACTTGAGGTTGCTGCGTGGGATTCTACCAGGTTCTGAGTGGTGTACCAAGATTGAACAGCTATATGGAGTATGTTGTGTAGACCTTCAGCTCATGCCACATGGTGCACCAAAGCTCTCCAGCTGCTTGGGGTTGCCAGGTAGGTCCCTACCAGTTTCCAACTGAGGTGCCAAGGTTGCATGGTTGGGTGGAGTTCACAGGCCTTTGGCTAGTGTCACTCAGCACAGGAGGTTCCCCTGCCACTCAGAATTGTTGGGTGCAGCCCAAACAGGACCTGATCAACCTATGTGAAGGGCCACAGCAGTTTGGGGACACTGGGCAGGCCTCTATCAGGTTCCAAGTGAGGTGCTGTGGTTGTATGGCTGGGTGCATTTCTCTTTGAAGGCCTTTGGCTTGTGCCAATCTGCACAGGAGGTTCCCCTGCCACTTGGGGTCACTGGGCAGGGCCCAACCCAGACCCTAGTGACCTACCCAAAGGTCTCTGGCTGATTGGGGATGCTAGGTGAGGCTCTACCAGGTTTCAAGCAAGGTGCCAAGGTTGCACGACTGGGTGGAGTTTGCTATGCAGGCTCCCCCATATTCTTTTTTAAAATTCACCATTATGACAGGTTGAAGATGAGAGCAAATCCCTAATTCCTAGGGAAACTAATTATCCTTTCATGTGCTCATTTTATCATTAGTACTTTCTCTTCTGGACATTGCTTAACAATGTCCCTTTAAAGCAGACATTGCTTTGCTTTATTGCTACATGTGAATACCTTATATATTCTACATAGTAGTAATGTCACTCTCTGTCCTTATCTCTCTCTGTAATAATACAACAGACAGATTCTTCTATGTGTAGTCTCTCACTTATAACTTTGTTTATGGGGCCTGTTGTGATCCAGAAATTTTTCATATGTCTGTAGTAGTCAGGTAATTGTTTTTCTTTATGATTCTAAAATTTATCATTTAGAAAGTCTTATCTGTCCTGAATTTCTCTTATATTTCTTTTATTATTGAGTATGAACCCATATGAACAATCACAGTGTGAAATAAAATTTCTTTTTCTTAAATATACAGTTGTTTCAAGACCAATAGTTGTCATTTATCTTTTCTTCACTGATTTAATATGCCAACTTTTGAAACATTAAGCTTTCTAAACATTAAACAGAGTCTCCTCTTGGACTCTCAATTCTGTTAATCAAATCTATTTGCCCTTTTAACAAAAAATGCTACATTTTTTAACCAAGTGAAATTTAAGTCAAGTGAATGTAGTAACACCCAATTGGAACACCTTAATCAAGTATGGATTTATTAATAATCACAGAACAAGTCCCAGAGAAGTCAGCCTAAGCCACAAATGATAAATGCAGCTGCCCAGCAACCTCCCAACTGCATGCAGATTACTCCTGGGATATGCACACAGCTGTTTGCCTGGAGCTGGAGGTGCAGAGTGGTAGCTTTAACCATGTTAAGAGCTGGAATTGACCAAAATCAACCACAATCTGCTGGAACTTTCAGAGTTCCAAAATAGTAAAGTTTGTGTAGCTGGAGAGATAAATTCCTGGTGCTTCCTGTTCTGCCATTTTCTCTCTATCTCTACTTTTGGTCTATTTTTAGGCTTTTAATAGTTCTGTCATGATTTTGAAAGATAATTCTCTTCATAATAGGAACTGGTCATTTGTCCCACTGTACTGGGATGATCTGTTTACTTGTGTCCACCATACTGAATTTCTTGTGGTCAAAATTTGGATTTGATTTATTCATCAGTGTACCTCCAGTGCTGAGTGTACTATTTGGCAAAAAATTTGAGCTTAATGCGCTGTTGTTTGATCAATCATACACTAAAGTAATAACTGAATCATGTGCTACCAAAACCCATTAAAAGGATAATATAGTGTCCATATTGTATTTAGATTTTGTCCATTCATTGGAACTAATCCTTTTGCTGCAGGGAGAATTTGGTACTAACGAATTGATTCCAAACCATATGTTCTACAAGACATTTATCTTTCTACGAAATAGAAAGAGTGCCGAACCTTAATGTTGTGCAGTGTGACAATGTGTATTTAACAGGAATTACTACAATGCTTCAATCCTTGCCCACACCCTTGACTTCACTAATGCTTCATTGCAGCCTGAATACTCTTTGTACAGTCACTGGCCCTAATCTTCATGTTCCAATTGGTCTTTTCCTTTAGGACTTGGTTCAATTGTCACTGTCATATTAGCCCCATGATGTCTTTTTTGGTCCACTAGGCTTCAAGGAAATGCCTACTCTTCTGAAAATCTAGACAATTATGAAGGGTATGTTCACAGCTAATATAAATATGAATGTTTATATATAATAGTTTTCATGCAAGCATAAAATATTTTATTTTAAATGAGACACAAAATGTATCAATTAAAGTTAAATGACATTAAATTATATGAAGGAAAATTTAATGAATTTTAATGAAATGCTCCAAAATAAAATTTGTTAGGCAGTCTATACCTTGTTCCATTACTGTATGTTACCTTAAGAGTGTAGAGTCCAGTAAATGAAGACAATGAAGAAAAAATTTATACTGAATATGAATAATAGGTCAGGCACTATGCTGTGTATTTTAATATACTGTATTCATCAATTGTAGTGAGGATCATGTTATGACACATTTACTCCTAATAATGGCTTCTCTTCATTGAATTGATTCCATGTATAAGGCTATTTATATATGTCATCTCATGAATTTCACCAATTTTATGTAATAGATGACATTTTATATATGGCAAGACTGAATCTTTGAGACATTCATTCACTTATTCAAGATAACTTAGGTAATAAATCCAAGAATTGTGAATCTAATCCAACTCAGTCTAATCCTAATTATATACACTCAAAATATTCTGTTACTCTGTTTCTATTTGGTTTAAAGACTAAATCATATATTGCAAAAATTTCAAATTTGAATTCTATAAATATTTATCTTTGTGGTAGATGTTCTTTTGTAGTTATCATTTTTGTGTAGTTGTTACTATTTTTCTGGTTTTCTTTCATTTTTCAAATGATAGAAATGATAATAGAATCAATATGAAAACTGTAAATAAAATATATTGATTCCATGAAATATAAAGAATACCAATAAAAGGCTTTTCATTGTTGTCGTTATCATTGTTATTATTGTGATCTTCTTAGCTGTTTTGCTTACTTGTAACTATTCCAAATTAAATTGAAAGAAAAATTAATGAACATTTAATGCTAGATTTTGATTTATAAGCCAGATACTTGAAATAGATAAAGCATAATCTCCATTACTGAGGCAATCCCAGGGATGCTTTCTCCTGAATATTTCTTACTTTTTCATCTTGCTATTTACTTAATGTTAGATTTTAATGGCTGATTTCAAGAGGAAGAGCATACAATTCCATGACAAAAGGAAGCTTTTGATGACATGAAAATGCAGTGCTCCTGGCACTGCGAATTTACCTAGCTGAAAATAGGTGGCTCCCAGTACACAACAGTAGAATAATTTTGGTGTGTGGCATAACAGCTATCATGCTGTGTCCCATGCTTTGATGTAACCAACATTATATAACTGCATAAGCAAATAAAAAGTACAATAAACATGGAAGTTGAGGTGATTTTTTTCCCAGACAGTAAAGCAAAAAAAAATCTAAGCATAAGAAAATAAAAAAGAAATCATCAGAAAACTAGAAAACCAGCCGGAGGACACAAAAGAACAGAGGAAATGCAACAGAAGAAACAATCCAGGGGACTGGGATTCGGAGAAATGCGCAAAGAGTGGAACTGAAAAACTTCCAGGGAGACTGAAAGAAGTCACCTGAAGCTTTGAACGCAGTGGACAGTGCACACACAGTGGCATACCATTTTAACATTTCAGCACTCTGGCCAGCAAAATTCTTTAAGGAGCCCCAAGATACTTCTACCCCTTGAATAAAGTACTAGGCTCTAAACAGCACTGATTTTACTCTCATTACTAGGTACTGTTATCTGGTCATATTGGTATGATGAGTGGGAGATTATCCCAGTGGCCTGCTTTAATCACACAAGCCCTTTAAAAGTAAAACATGCACTCCTGTAAGCCCACCACCTTAGGAATCTAAGACAAAAATATCACAAGTTCCAGCCTAATCTGGGTAATATTTTTGAGAAACTTGTCTCAAAATAAAAATGGTTGTGAATGTAGCTTAGTGCAAAGGTCCTGAGTTCATTCCTCAGGAGTGCAAAAAAGGAGGTGTGGAGGTCAACATGAGGAGGAAAGAAAGAGCAATGGAAGAAGAGAGGGAGGAATGGAGGGGAAAAGAGAGGGAGGAAAGAAGAAAGGGAGGCAGGCAGGCAGGCAGGAGGGAAAGAAGGATGTTTCTCTGGCTAACTGCAGAAGACAAAGACAACCCAAGAAAGATTTTAGGAGCCTTTTTTCAAGATGGAGTGGCAACACATCATAGGAGTACTCACACATGTCTTAGGTACTTTCTTGTCCCTGGAATAAAATGCCCAACAACAATAACTTAAAAGAGATGTTTATTTTGTCTCATATTTTCAGTTCATGACCAGCTGACTCTGAGGTAGAAATGCCATGGTATGAGAGCCTAGGCAGAAAACAACTTCTCATCCCATAGCTGCCAAAAAACAGAGAGAGAAAAGAACCAAGGAAGTAGATATACCTCTCTAGCCCATACCCTAGTGACCCACCGCTTTTGCTCAAACCCCACCTCCTAACAGCACATTCGGTTATGAACTCTTCACTAGATTAATCCACCCATCGCTATAGCATCTCAAGAGTCAATCCCCTTTCAAAAAGTCCCAACTCTGAACAGAGAAGCCTTTTTACAGGATATTCTAGATCTAAACCATAACAACCCACTAACAACAAATTTCAAAAATGATTTTGGAAGAAAAAATGTCCTCAAAGCATCTCCAGAGAACTCAGGTAGGCTGACCCTTTTATCTCAGTCTTGTAATATTGTAAGCAAAGGACCCATTCCTGCTGTGACACAATTCTGGCTCAGAGAAACTTGAAATTAAAAAATGGGTGTTCTCTCCAACTTCAAACATTATGGGCATTTGTTATGGGACAATAGAAAAGAATATAACAACTTTGAGGCTAGGTAGAATATTACACAAGCTTCCAAAGGGAAGAAAAAAGGACAATTTTCCTATGCAGGGTCAAGAATAGAAAGAAATTAGACTTTTGGCTAGTGTCAATTAAATGTAGAAGATATCAAGCAACTACTTTGCAATTATAACATCAGAATTATTTCACATTAAGTATAGAGTGTGAAAATATCATGGAGCACCACAAATAATTTCCATCCATTATACTTATTATCAAGAAACAGAAAATGTGTTCCATCCAAGCTAGGGCATCAACTTAAGTGTTACGGTTTATATCTAGATGTTTCCCCAAAAGCATCATGCTTTCTTAGGTAGTGCTTTGGATAGGTGACTGGGCTGTGAGGCTGTGATACTCTTCGGTGGATTAGTCTACTGATGAGTATACAGCTCAGTGTGATGCTGAGAGGTGAAGCCCAGTTGGAGAAGGTAGGCTGCTGGAGGCGTGGCCTATGCCCCTCCCTCCTCCTTGATTGTTCTCTGCCTCTTGCCCGCATGCCATAAGCTCTTTCTTTTCCACCATGACCTTCTTCCATGCTGCTCTACCTTGGAGCCAGCGGATATGGACTGAAACCTCTACAGACTGTGAGGCAAAACCAAGTGCTCTTTAAGCTGTGAGTTTTGGGTGTTGTGTCTCAGCAACAATTAAGACACCAAGAAATTAAGACACCAAGGAAAGAGAATTTGATGTGACAGAAACAAAGGGACCCCCCAGATTAAAGAGAAGGAGCCCCTCAAGTTGATAGAGATATTTAGACATTATCCACACAGACTGGAAACAGAACAGAAGGCTGTGGGAGAGATTTATTCAAAAAAGATAAAATTGACAGATTATCTAATGCTCAGAACATTTTATTTTGAGCAATTTTTACTGAAACAGAATCAAAGACAAAATTAGCAAGAACAATATTTTTGCAGTTTGCAAACAGGCTAACCAGACAGAAACAAAAACCTGGAGAATAACAAAATGTAAGTTAAGAAAATAAAATAATCATAGTATATATGATTACAGTATGTATAAGGCACAGTATGTATGACATAGTACGTATGACAACAACTGTCAAAATTGCCTGTATAACCATAATATATAAACACTAAGAAATGGGGTGCAGGCGTATGTAGGAAAGGAGCCTGGGGGCATCCAGACACACAGTGCACAGTCACAACATGCTGTTTCTGCAGAATGGGTGATGTGGTAGGCGTGGTTTGTGGAGAATTTTTTTTTTTTTCTGTAACAAGCCTTGAATAGCTACAGGGTTTGGTGACTTAATCACACATTTTAACTAAGAAACATGAAAACTAAGTGGAAGAAAGAAAGGACAGAGGAGTGAAGGAGGGCAGGGAGAACTGCTTGGAGGAATTCTTTATTGATTTAATGTGCTGTCCTCCTAGGATTTTGTTTGCATAAGGCAGGAGACAGTTCCATAACCACAGGCTGGAAAACTGTTAAACAAAGAGAACCATGATAGCCTGTCTTGAATTTTTTCTTTTGTAACACAGATTTCAGGGGTTTTTTTTTTGGGGGGGTGGAATTGGGAAATAGAATTGAAGGGAAATATTCTAGGAAGAAATGATTTATTTCAAAAGAATTTGGGCAGCAGCAGAGGTGGGAGACGGTTTTATGCTATAGGAATAATGCAACACTGATGTTCTGTGGGCTCTCTTATGATCTGCAAACATGCAAAGCTTTCAGTGGGTTTGATCTGAAAATGATATATTGGGCATTCTCTTGGCAGAATGTGTAATTTTCTAAAATGATGATTTCGGCAGTTGCACATGTAATGAAACTACCCTGGGCCAAGATGATGATATTTTCAGAAGAACTCTAACATACGACTAAATAAGATTGTGAAGGAAAGAGAAAGGAAATGAAAGGAACGGGCTGCTTTAAATGAAACCAGAAGCAGAGAGGAATATTTGGGGACCAAACTACGTGAACATGAGAGAGTTAAGGTTGCTCAGGAAAGTGTGGCTTTTGAACTCAACAAGCTTGATTTGGAATCCCAATTTAACCTTGCTGGATGACCTTAGGCTGCTAAAAGACTCTTCTGATCTATTGTTATGTTCTTCATGAAATGGAAAAGATGCATCATACCTTATGAAGAAATGACATAGAAGATCTAACATTTTGCCTGGTAGGCTTGCAATAAATTCCTATCCACACATGCATATGCACATACAAACACACACATATGGTGCAGAACACTTGCACATACCAGCACATACACAAATGCCTGCAGTGTACACACCTCCATATACCGCACTTGTACACATACGCACACACAAAATCATCCTATCTCCACTATCTCTTAGTGCTCAGCCTGCTGTCTTCAAACACTGAGGTATTTGTAGGCTCATGATCAAGTAGAGAACATAGGATAGCAAAGCAGTGAGAGAGACAGGGAGAGAGAGAGAGAAAGAGAGAGAGAGAGAGAGAGAGAGGCAGACAAAGAGACAGAGTGAGGAAATGAAAAGAAAATTGTACTACTAAACCTAAATTACAAGATGCAGCTAGCAGAATATAGGATGCCAACCTGGGGTGAATCAGAGCATCTTAACAATGTGTGGGATTGGGGTAGAACTTGAGGAACTGGAATATCACAGTAGGTGTCATTCCTTTCATTTTCAAGATGTGGTATCCAAATAAACTGTCATGTCCATGGCTAGATACTAGTAGCCTAAATCCAAGGTTACTTCATGGCCTGTTATGAAGAATTACTCTCTTCACTACAGGATTGGTCAGTGTGATTCTGTCTGCCTGTCTGTCTGTCTGTCTATCTATCTATCATCTGTTTTGAGAGACAACCATATCAGGTATAAGACTCAGTACGGAAAAGCAAAGGCAGCCCTTGCCCTTGAAGTGTTAAATACTTAGCAAAGAAGACTTTCAAGACCTTAACACATAAACAATGTGGAGACAAGTCATAATTGGTATAAAAATAACAATTTGATTTCGATGTGAGAAGAACAGGGGATTCCTCTGTAGGTGGGCGGAGTTTGCAAGTGCCTGTGGAGTCTTCCAAAAGGCATAGAAATAATGAGACTTCGACAGCTACCTTTGGAAAAGAAGAGTGACCCAGGTTCAGAAAATGGGTCAGGTGAAGCTCTGGATTTGAGAAAGCAGAGAATCGCAAAGACAATGTCAAGTGAAAGCTCTTCCCAAGTCTAATTATCCATCTTTGAGGGTCCATCTGGTTCCAGCCCTGGACCTCAGAGGAGCCCATCTTGGGGGCTGTCAAGTGCCATCACATCACAGGTTGTGACACATTAACTCAGAAGCTGAGAGGTTCAGGTGAAATCAGTCAGATTCCAACCATTCCATTTGATAATGACTTGTTAGCAACACTGGTTTCCCTTTAAAACTGAGTTCCATGTGAGAATTTACCAAAAAGGTTCTAGATTTAATCCCTTCTCACTCACTGAGAGATGTGCAATGTCTTCATTTACCAGATGAATTACAGTTAAGAACAGCGCATCAAGCCGGGCATGGTGGCACATGCCTTTAATCCCAGCACTCGGGAGGCTGAGGTAGGACGAGCGTTGTGAGTTCGAGGCCGGCTTGGGCTACAACGTGAGCGTAAGGCCAGCCTGAGCTACATAGTGCGACCCTGCCTCAAAAAACCAGGGCCGGGAGTTTGACTCAGTGCCTTAAGCGCCTGCCCTGGCAGGCGCGAGGCTGTGAGTTCAATCCCCGGTACCGCAAAAAAAAAAAAAAAAAAAAAAAAAAAGAACAGCGCATCAGTCATACATGCATGAATGCCACATGAACTTTCCAGGGACGTACTGGAATCCTATCTTCTACCTTTAAAGACTAGTAAGTTCTCAGCTCTCTATTGGAACATAACTCCAGGTTTTAGGTCTACTTATCTCTACTTGATAGAGAGGAAATCCTAAAGGAAAATGAGATAAAATAACAGCTAAGTAGTTTCAAGTTAAACATTATATGTGGTGCACGGAAGTGCATTGAAATAGGGCATGAGCAAAAGTTTTCTTAGATGACTTTAAGGTATAAAGCCAGAACTGAGAAAGGAGGGAAGCAGAAGGACCCTTGAGAATAAATCTCTAAGGTTTTTCATTCAGTTAGGGAAGAGAAAACTAATAAACAGTATTTCAAGAGTAATTGCACAATTGCAGAGTTTACTCAATTTTCCCTTCTTGCCCTCTCCATTTTGTCCCTCTTTTTTTCCTTTTTATCATACCGAAAACCAAAATTCTAACTCCAAGGTTTCTTGTCAAGCTATTCCACCTCCCATTTCCTCCCTAGAGAAGGACTGTTTATTTTCTTTTTGCCAAGAAATCTATAATCTAAAGAAAGAATGTCTCTAGAAAAAAAATGTCTCTAACCAATGCAATATTTGTTGCCTTAGCATTCATGTTACACTTACAGTTCTAAGAAAATTATTGAATCTCAGGCATCAAAAGGGCATTAAAAGTTTACCAAGCCCTATTTCTCACTCGGGGGTTGAGTTTTGTCTGAACCATGCTTGACAGACTTTCTGATGAAACTGTACTTGAACATCTGCATTGATAAGAAACACAGTTCTAACCAAGGTTTCTTGTTCCTCCACCAAGAAGTTGTTGATTACTTGAAATCCCTGCCCCCTGATTCTCATAGAACAAGTCTGTTAAAACTGTTCTAACGTCCTTTAAATAAGTGACATAACACTATGCATTCCAACACTTTGTCAAAGTCCTAAAAGCTCCCGCAGGTTGATCATCTCCAGTTCTATATTTACACTATAAATTTAGTCTGTTCTTGACCCTCCTCACTGGTCCCTCTGTCCCAAATAAGCCTCACTAAACGCAATAAGGCAGATGTGTTCTGCCATGAATAACAGAATATGCCTGCTAATTCTTTTATCATTTTGCATTTTCTAAGGGGATATTTTTAATATTTAATCTGCATTAAGTTGAATCCATGCATCTGTGGTGAATGTTTGCCTTCCCAGCATCCATTCCCATGTTGTGGGGCAACAGGCCCAACTGTTGCTTGGAGATGCCCACATTGCCACATGATCTGAGTGGGCTAGAGACGGACATGGAGGACACCAGGTGGCAGGTCACAGCATAGGCCTCAAGAGAGGCCTGCACTGTCAGCCCAATCAAAATGAGATGCATAACTCCAGGTTAGTGCATCCTTTACATTGGCATTTTTACACTAGATCATAAGTGTTATGGCTTATGTCTAGATGTCCCCTAAAACCTCATGTGCATGTCATATGTGGGGCTTTTGGAGGTGACTGGACCATGAATGGGTGATACTGCATCATAGACATGTGATACTGGATTAGTCTACTGGTGAGCTGATAGCTGGGTGTTATGTTGAAAGATAAAGATTGGTGGGAAGAGATGGGTCACTGTGAATGTGGCCTGGAAGGGTATTATATATCTTTCCTCCTCCCTAAATCCCACTTTGCTTCCTGATGCCTTGCCATGAACCGTTTCTTTTCCATGCTTCCCTGCCTTGGAATCAGCCAGCTATGAACTAAAACCTCTACAAACTGAGCCAAGATAAATCTTTCCTCTGAGTATTTTGTCCTAGCAACTAAAAAGTAACTAAAACAGAAACCTAGAAGGAGGGAGCCTAAGAGCCAGAGTGAACCATCTGTTGACTCAGAAATTCTCCTGGAAAACGGTATTGGCAAAGGGGAAGCTGGGGCAAGACCCAGGGAGAGACCACAGCCTGATGACATCGTTTAAGCACCTGCAGTGGAATATTTAAATCAAAGGAGTTCCAGGATGCATGAATCACATAAAGCAATTCTTGACTCTTTTGTAATCAAGAGTTTCAAACAAGTTCTTTTCTTCAAGACTGAAAGAATCCAAATTAATAAGAGATTATAATATAGTAAAGAACTTTGGAAAGGATATTGAATACTATTTGTGTTGGATCTGATGCAAGTTTGTAGAAAACATCTTGGGTCTTTTTTCCCACCAATAAAAGGAATATTTTTGTGTGCAATATCAAAGGAAATCCACATGGCTTCTCCAAAGAGACTTTCAAGAAAATTTCTAAGCCATAGACATAGGAAAAATATAAACTGGTATTGCCATTCCTTTATTGATGGGTTCAATACATAAGACTTGAAGATACTATATACAAGCAACAGTGGATTGATTCTTAATACCTGAGAGTAAAATAATTTTCCCCTGGAAGTTGCCCCAGAACCTATCATGTAACACATCCTTAGGAAATGTAGGTTGAATAAACAGATGGGTGACTGAATAATCTACCCTAAAACTGATCATTTTTCCAAACCTACATCTTTAGAGTCAATACATATACAAAGATAGGCAAATGAATAAGATATTGTCTCACCCACAGCCTCCAAAAGACAGTTTTATATCACAGTTACATGACGGTCTCTCCACCAACCATGTGGACGGTCATAGGGAAAGACAGCACCCCGGAAAAATGGTTGCTGAAAACATGAACCCCTACTTACCTGAGATACACCAAGCCACACCTACAATTCTTCTCTTTTCCCAAAACCCACTCTTAAACTCAACACAGTCAAACATTCAAATTTGTAAAAGATTATGACAAGCAAAGGAGCTCCTGAAGAAGGTAAAAGCATCCCCCGAGGGCCTGCAACTAAAGTCCCCTCAGACACAACATTATAAAATTGCTCTTGCAAAGCTCCCAGCCTAGCATGAGGCAGAGCATTGGTCCCTTGCAAATTACAGCAACTTACTCTGACTTAGAGGACTTAGTACATTTTTACAAATGGAAATAATAAACCCAGAGGAAATATTATGAAAATGAATCTGTAAACACTGAAATTGAATGTAATCAGGAACAACTCATAGCTTAGGCTAATGACGATTAAATTATGCTAGAATGCAGAATAGGATTTGTTCCTCAGCACGACTGTAAAAGAAAAAGTGACGGTGAGAGCAAGAGTCACGTGACTAACCTTAGAGACACAGATACATGAGCACAGCAAAGCTTGACTGCATTTGTCTAAGAACACGGGTCAACCAGTTGAGCTGGCAAATAATGGAAATACCACTTCTTTGCAAGAGCCACTTTTGTGGTTTAAAGTCTTTCTCATTTTATTTTCCCTCCTCCATTCTTTTCTGCTCAAAAAGATGTTGGTTTCCTAATGCCTTGGGATACATTTCATCTAGATTTACTGATCTGCATACTATCACTTTTTACCCAAAAGCATTGCTGGTAGCAATTTCTGATTTTCAAACCAGGGCTTTATTACTTCCTCATTTTCACAATGTCATTTATCCTTTTATTTCTACTTAAAATGCAGATTCAAATCAATGGCACCATCAACTGACCCAGTTACTGACATTTTCTGAGATTACACTGTCTTCTGTATCTTTGCTGACCACATCACTAACTTTAAACTCTGTCCTGCAGGAATCGCACTGCCTATATATTTCCACTCTGAGTAACTTAAGATGAAAGCAATCCTCTTCCCATATTCCACCTGCTAAGTGCTTCAACTTTCAAAGAAAGTCTGTTTGTATACAGATTGGTTAATTAGGTATAGATTTCTATACTGAGCCACTCACCCACACCACAGAAAGTCTCACCTATGACATCTTCACATTATTCCTGACCCACTTTCCCCAGCCCATCCTGATACATACTAACATTTGTTATTATTCCTGTTCCTTTTGTGGTTATTTTATCCTTCCAACCCAGTTGTAACCAGTCTTCTCTATGATTCTCACCTGAGTTTCATGCTTTTCGGCAGAGTATAACTAGTAGAATATTGCAGAATGACAGAGCATGACTTCTAAACGTAGGTCAGAAAGTTGATATGGCTTTTCCTCATCCCCTCTTGCATGACTCGATCTTGCAGATGCTGGCTGTCATGTTGTGAGTACACTCAACTGGACTTACAGAAAGATCCCGAGGGTAAGGACTTGAAGTCTCCTGCCTCAAAGCCACCCATGATTTGCCAAGTATTAAGAGCATGACAATGAGCCATCTTGGAAGTGAGTCCTCTAGCTATCAGCAAATCTTATGGTGCCTGCAGTCCTGGTTAACATTTTAATACAATTTTAAGAATGATCCCGAGCCAGAAACATCCAGCCAGCTCCTAGATTCTTGACACATAAAGCCATGGGAGAGAAGAAGAATTCACTACTTGTAATGGTTGATACATTGTGTCAACTTGAAAAGTTTAAGGCAGGAGGATCTCTGTGAGTTGTAGGCCAATCTGGGCTACAAAGTGAGCTCAAGGTCAGCCTGAACTGCATAGCGAAACCCCGTCTCAAACAGACAAAAACAACTTCAATCCCCCGTACCAAAAAAAAAAAAAAAAAAAAAACGACAGAAACAACAACAACAACAAAAACAGTTTAGAAGTTTAATGAAGTGACTCAGCAAGAGGTTAGGGTCCTCACTTTGTAAACATTCTCATCCTGTGCAAGAGGCAGGCATGGAGATTGTGTGGGTGCTACACCTGCCTTAAGGAGCAATGACTTGCTTACAATACAAGAGAGGAAAAGAGGCTTTTTCCCCCTCTCTCCTTGCTTTTATTGCTTTTGTTGTCTTCTGCCACCATAAAGGGTCGCCCCTGTGCCATGGCACCCTGCCTTGGAGCCAGCTAATTACGGACTTAAGTCTCCCAAACTTTAAGCTAAATAATCTTTCCTTCCCTTAATTTGGGGCATCCAGTATTTTGTCTCAGCAACAAGAGAAATGTAACCAAGACACTGCTATTTTAAATCACTAAATTTGAGGATAACTACACAGTAACAGATAACAAATGTGTGAGATGCTGGGGATATAGCTCAGTGGCACAGCACTTACCAGGCAAGTGCAAGTTTCTGAGTTTGATTCCTGGTACAAAAAAAAAAGAAAAGAAAAGAAAAAAAAAAAGAAAAGATCAACAAACATGTGGGAACACTTAAGTTTTGTGCTTAACTACTTTTAATTTTCCCTTTCCCACTCAAACTAAGATGGAAAAGAAACAACACAGGCAATTGCATTATATAATAATAAGTATTATAAAATTAATAAGGGACCAATATAATCATTCAAATGAGTTACATTGCATATACACATAAGTATTTATCAGTGAATTAATGGTGATAAAATTGGACTTAAAAGTTTTTATGAGAATCAAATTACATTATATATGTAAAAAGCTTATCTGTGACTGTCGCATAATTGGCACTCAACAATTGCTAGTAATAGTAAAAAATTTTAATTATTATTTTTCAGCAGTATTATACTTAGACAATTAAGTAACTTGAACAAGTTATCAGTAGGTCTACAGGAGATCAAGACTCCAATTTATATTCTTAATCAATTGATAACAATTATATGGGCTACTATTCAGCCAAGCACTGCATTTGGGGGAATACTGAATGGTCTTTCTCCGCAAGGTCTTCGTGTGAAGAAACGATATTTAAATCTCACAAATGCACCCAATTCTAAGAACTACTGAGACGGGAATCCATACAGCCCGGAGTGAGGACACCAAGAAAAAAGTGTCTATTCAGCTGCTTTGGCTTAATCTCATCTGCATTCATTTCTTACCTAGGCTCCCGGGAACCCATCTTCCCCACCCCATCCCCAGAGCTCTCCTTCCAGCCACACTGCATGTCAGCAACTCTCATCTGGCTCTCCAGTATCTTGCTGTATCTCAGACCGAAATGCTGGCTCTCATTTTCAGAAACCAGCATGTGACAGGAGAGAGGATGGTTTCCAAGGTGTTGCATCTAGAATGACGGAACTTCGACTCAGACCTGGTAGGCTGCATGCCATTGGTGGCTTGTGCCTTCTCTGGCTCTCTGCAGCTTCGCCCCTGTCTTGGTCTCAAGTTTGGCTTGATAAGGTAAGAGGTGAGTACTTGAGTAGCAGGGAAATGGTAGATAGGCCACCTTCACCAATCTTTAAGGGCTTGGGATGTGATGTCAATGAAGTTTCGCCCTGGAGAAAGTCTGTCCTTGCAGATGCCTATCTTGTGGCTTAGCCAAACTTCCCCCTCCTGCTCTAAAAGAAAAGAAGCAGCTCTTCTTGTTCTTCAAAGAAGGTAAGATCCAGTAATGGAGAGTTCTGAGTTACCATAGGTTTTTGTTATCAATAGCAGTAGCACTCTATAGATACAGTGTGTTGAATCCAAGTCCTCATGTCAATCAGGGGCCAACAATGACCTACTAATCCATTGGTGGCCAATGAAAATTGCAAATGAAAACATCCCTGAACCATCATTCTCCATGGTAAACCACATTTTCCCAGCCCAAGTCCAGATGGTCCCTGAATGGAAACTAGAAAATGGATGTGGCAGTGGCACAGACTTCTCTGAGCTCTTCACCACTGTCCAAGCTGTAATTACAGGCTTGTCACTGTGCCCTGGGCTGTAAAATGTGTCCAAATAGCAGGCTGGTGTCCAGAATCCAGAGGACATCAAAAAGGATTGTGGTTAAAATGGGGAGAAAATCATCTCTCTCCTTGTAAACTCAACCAATTTGATCAGTGGACACTGACAGATAATAAATATGGACCTGCATGGAGTCATTTTTATAGGCATTTTATGAGTATAGTAACCAAGAGAAGGATTGCCCGTGACTTAGATGCAGTTGTGGAAATGATAACTTTGGTTCATTCTCTCTCCATAGCCTCCTCTTGCATTTGCAGATAAATGATTTAGTTGTTTTTAGTTATATGTAAATATATAACCATGTTCCTTTCTGAGGAGTGCCAGAATGAACTTGAAATCTTGCTATTTTTGCTGTCTTTATACTAATTAATGTGTTTTTATTGCACCTCATTTATACTTAATGATGCATCCAATAGCACTACAAATTGGAAGATGTGAATGATGCTATATTTTTTTATAGGTTTAGGGTTTTTTTTAATTTTGCAATATGTCATGGGGAAAAAAGGAAATTATCAGCCATGGTTCATTTTCTAGGTTTGAAAAGGACACTTTGCAACTTTCTTCCTTAATTGAAAGTTTGGTTCCTGCATGGTCTTACTTAATTCCTTAAAGCCCATTCAGACAGCCAGAGAGGCATTTGAGCAAGTCATTACCACATGTGAATGCATTAACTTGGAAATTGATTAATCCATCATGGGAATGTTTTCAACCACTCCGAGGCAGACAACAAAATTCTAATGAAAACCCATTGTACATGGTGAGGGACAACACCCTTGACAAGCATATTCAATCAATTCCAAGGCCTCAGTTAACCTTCCTTGGAGCTGGTTTTGTTGTGCTACGTAGTTTAACATGATTGAAGATGTGACTGGGTCAAATTAAGTAGACTCTTACCTGTGCAGAGCAAAATTAGTCTGTGATGGTAGGTGGCTAGAGTAAGGAGCAAGCCTTCCATGTGGTATCTAAAAATGTCGCCTTCCTTAATCAACACAGAACAAAACGTTACTCCCCCCACACATATTTTCCTGTCTCTTCTTTTCTCCTGCCTCAGTAACCAGATCTATTGGCACTTTCACAAATTGCACTTTGTATAGCATATTAGAAAGTGCACTTGCAAATATTAATCACTTGAAGCCAACTTATAAGAAAAGCTTTATTATCCCAAATATTATCTCGAATTTTATTGATGAAGGAAAAGATTGAAAGACTTAAGGGACTTGACTTAAGAGACTTAAGATCACAATTAAAAGCTAAGTCTGAAACTTGAAGCTAATTTTTAATGCATAATCATCTTTTTAATCATATGCTATCATTTCCTTTCTATAAAAAATAAGGATATAGGGGAAGGAAAGAAAAACTTGCCTGGGTTGCCCAATTATTAACCATAAAATTGGTGCTTAAATCTCAATTCTAAGCCCAAACAATTAATTGATATGCAATATTGTTTCTGAACAACATACACAAAACCTCATGTAATTCCTTACAATGTTATTGAGGATTAATAGATTCATATTCTAATATCAGGGTTCTAAAGTCCTGAATTTCAAATAGGTCACTCTCTCTAGTCCTTGAGTGAATGCATATACCAACTATCTTAGTACTTTACTTTGGTTGCTGAGAAAAAATACCTGATACCCAAAGTTAAGGGAGGAAAGGTTTATTTAGCTCATGGTTTGTACAGAGTGGCTTCAAGGCAGGGTGGCACATGGCAGAGGGGCAACCATTCATGGTGTTGGAAGACAGCAAATGCAACAAGAGTGGGGGGAGCCTCTTTCTCTCCCCTATATTGTATCCAGTCTATCTGCCCTGGTGGAGTGCAGCACTCACACCCTTAATCCCAGTGTTAGACCATGATCTATCACAAACTCTAGATTCAGCCACCTCTAAAAAGCCCACCTTCCGTGACTTCAAGGCTTGTGGGGGCACATTTAGACACAAATCATAACATCAATAATTTACAAAATATTAATTGCGGCCAAATTTTATCTTAATTATAGTAGTTGGTAATTAATAAAATCAAAAAATATAAAAATATATGAACAAGTGTAAAGCATGACAAAATAAAACCCCTTTCAAATGCTAAAAATTCACTACCTGGATGCTTTCTTTACCTCCTTTTTGTGATTTTCAACTGAAAAAAACTAACAGTTTTCACAATGGATTTGAGCCACAGGACACACATGGTCATTCAATGATATAAAAATTATTTTTAAAACATACATTATAGATAGATAGAACCAACCTATCTGATCATAAAGGACAGAAATACTGGTGCAAGAGATGAACTAGAAAGTCCAGAATTACAACAAAATGGAAGTCTGAATTTGGTGTTTGATAAAAATTAAGTTACAAGTCTGTGGAGAAACTGAATATGAAATCAGTTGTGTTAGAAAATGTACTTACAACTTTGAATAGAATAGCCCAAATTTATATCTAAACAAATATCTGATGTTTCAAAGGCTTTTATTAAAGCCTGTGATTACTCTACGTGAGTGGGAATGCATGTGTGTGTGTGTATAATAATATTGTGTAGCAGCATACTCGCTTCAAAAGTCTAATAAATTTGACAACAAAAGCAAGTATCCTTAGGAAAAACCATAAACTGTAAAAAGACAGATAAACTGAAAAATTAATAAAATTAACAGAAGTAAAATGTCCATTTCCATCTACCTTTGGTAGAAAATGGGGTGAAAACATGAAATTACTGGTGTTCAAGAATAAGGATATAAAAAACTCATTCAAAAATAGGTTATCAATTTCACATATAAAAAGAGAACAGCGTTTCAGTATGGTGGCATATTTTTCAGCCAATGGATAGACAAAGATTCAGTAGTTTGATAGCATACAGTATTGAAGAGGCAATGGTCAAATAGATTTATGCATTGCTACAGGAATGTACGTGAATGTAACTTTCAAGGAGATATGTGGATTCTTCATCTTTAGTCATCTTCCTCTCATTCTTTGTAACACTGCTTTGTGTTCTAACAGGTTGATTTCCATGAAGTGTATCTATAAACTTCTTTGCTACTTGATTTCTGTGAATAGGAGATGGTGGAGAGGCATCTCGCTCCTGGAAAATACATCTGATACACAAATAATTTAAGATTATCATATATTGATAGTGTTTTTCTTTCACTTGAAGAGTCCTGGTCACTATGGAGGATTGATGTTAAAGTTTGAAGACAGTGGGCATCTCTTCCTCCTTGTGCAATTCAGCTTGTACTCCAAACCTGCCAAATCCATACATCTAAAGTTTCAAAACAAAGAAATGCACTAACTTCCTTGTAGACAAGTTATTGGCCATCTACCATTCACCTAAAACTTATCTATCTTCAGTGGCTTCTCAAAGTGTTTTCCCAAGTCAGAAAGCATTCTCGCTGAACAAAATTGTTTAAACACCCTGTTCTGCCAAAGTTTTATAGCCCAGAATGAGCTCTCTCTGTTGTAACACCGAAGCCCATCCAGACTGTCACACCTATCTGTGTTCATGTGACTCTGAGGGGTGACACTACAGCACTGGCTTCTGAAAGATGTCAGAATTTATCAGGAGGAGTCAGAGGAGAAATGGACTTTGGAGAAGGGAAACATGTGGAAAAGCACAGGGAAGGAAAGCAGAATATGTTCAAGGGTGAGACAAAATTCCGTGTGGTTACAGCTAAGACAGGGATGAAGACAGAAACATACATGGGACTGGAGAGCTGATGTTCAGATGGGGAAGACCTAGTAAAGGCTTGTGAAGAATATGAGCGAGTCCCCGGGTCTCTGTACTGATTGTGACTGCTATGGGATGCTCTGGACAAACAGTGTCCCTCATCAGAAGTGTGGGGAGTGGACCATCACGTGACTTTCCTAGACATCCACATGGCAAAGCACTACAGTCAAAACTCTGAGAAGCCTGGTGACATAAAAATCATCTCAGCTGTCTCAACTCTAGAACTCCACATTTTTATTTTGTGGAAATCAAGCCAGAAGGAAGAAATTTTACAGAACTTGCAGGTGGGGACAGAACCTCATTAGCAACATGATGCTAGAGGAAAAACCTTAAGGAAAATGTCCAGGATTTCTAAAAGCAAAGATAATAACTTTATCAAAGCAGTAACAAGGGTAATGAGAACTGTGACACTGAAAAATGAATTTTTCAGTGAGTCTTTTATGAAACTAGATGCACCCAAAAGAGGATTCATAGAACTTGGAAAGAGAAATGCAGACTAGATTATAGTAAAATATATCCTTCGTATGTTTTGCCATGAAGAAGGCTTGATGCTTTATGTAATTATAGTTTGTTATACAAAATCGAGCTTAAGATAACTACCTAGTAAACTGTCATTGATTTCCATTTGAGTGAGATGTTTCTTCCATTTCTTTTTTATTTTCTTCTATTGTGGGCCAGTCTGGGTTATTAGAGAAATCACAAGGTAGTAGCAACTGAGATTTAAGGAGAGGTTATCTCTTTCTTTCTTTCTTTCTTTCTTTCTTTCTTTCTTTCTTTCTTTCTTTCTTTCTTTCTTTATCTTCTTTTTAAATTCTTCCCCTGCTTTTCCCTCCAACACAGGCCATCTGTCTCTTCTTCTCTTGAGTTAAAAGCAACCTACATCAGGTTTAAATGGATAAAAAGATAAATCAACACCCCTCCGCTGAACACAGAAAGCTAAAAGGGAGAAAGAAATTGCCTATGCACTCAATATATCAGAGTAATTTATGTCAGAACCACTCTGCCCGCTTTCATACATATTCTGTTTTAAATAAAATCAATCTCTCCAAACCTGTAATAGCTTTCTTTGTAAGGCTCTTTGTTTAAAAAAAAAAAAAGGTTGAATTCTGGTTCCATTATAGGTGAATTTGGTTTATTACCTCACTCTAATGAGGCATGGGGTTAAGAGAACATATTAAACAGTTAATGATCACCCAAGAAGGGCAGGAAATGGATAACTCTGCTGCCTTTGAGATAGCAGGAGGCCACGCGCCCTAGAGCAGATAAAATTTGACCCAGCTCTTGGAGATGGAGGAACTGGTGAGATCACGAATGATTCCTGTTATCTAGACAGCTTCCTGAGGACTAATGCATGGGTCAGGCCTGCTGTTGTCTTCTGAACGCACCTCAGTAGAGAATGAAGGGCAGCAGCCACATGTACCGGGGAGCAAACTCCCAACCTCGCATCTGCCATGCAGGTGCTTAAGCCACTAAACCAAACTCCTGGCCTTATTTTTTTTGAGGCAGGGTTGTATCATGTAGTTCAGGTGGGCCTTGCTCACGTTGTAGCCCAAGCCGGCCTTGAACTCACAACGCTCCTCGTACCTCAGCCTCCCAAGTGCTGGGATTAAAGGTGTACGTCACCATGCCCCACAGCAGCCACTTTTTGAGCACTGACAGTAATAACAGTAAACACCTTTGTAGTAGTTGTTCTGTGCTTTCTGTTGCTCTCTACGCCTCATGACCCCATGAGATTAATGCCATAATTTCTCCCAATTTACAGAAATATGAGACAGAGAAATGAAGAGCTTAAGTAATTCTTCAGTGTCATCACACAATGAGTAGATGGATGGTGGATTTGGAACTCCAGCTCAGACTGTTCAGTTCTAGATTGCTATTTTTAATGCTTTGACTCCCCTGTTTCCTTTCTAATCTGTTAGAAACTATATGTGACTCTAGTTTTATTCCCCACAAAGACACTATTAGTGGAATATTATCCCTTTGTATGAAGCCCAAACAGGTTCAGAAAGTTGAAGTGCCATATACCACAGCTGTCTGTCTGAGAATTGGAAGTGCTGACAAGAGACAGTCACCCAGATACAGCATCTCACAACCAAATATAATTACTACTAATGACTCTGAAATGCAAAGAGCTGACCACTGAGAAGCATTTTTCCTTAGTTT
Organism: Dasyprocta punctata; assembly: GCA_004363535.1. Taxonomy (NCBI): domain Eukaryota; kingdom Metazoa; phylum Chordata; class Mammalia; order Rodentia; family Dasyproctidae; genus Dasyprocta; species Dasyprocta punctata. The sequence goes on from RJWM01010223.1 coordinate 34,648, forward strand.
TCTATATAGGACATATACCGTAGGTGCTTATGGAGGCTGATAATAAGCATATTGATCCATAGACAAATTGGCCAGGCAGGTGCCAGACACATCTAGAACCCTGGTGTCTCTGCAAAATAAATTAAAATATAAGAAAAGATACGTTGCCAACTGGCTATGGGACCTCGGATGTATAGTCTCTGGGCTTCACATTCCAATATATATTTCTGAACTAAATATAGCCGGTATATTCCTGGATTCAACAGCTGAAGATTGCCCACAAACATAAGCATCAAAAATAACTGCAAAGATTTATTTCTAACTAAGTTGAAAAAAGATGTATCAAGAGTATTCATACTCTGAGTATATTCCAAACTCTTGAAACCTGTAGACTAAAAATTCTAATGATATCTTCAGAGTACAGTATTATTGTTTAGGAAAAAGTTATACTGAAATAGTTAGAAGTAAATATTAGAGCCAAACTTCAAGGCTTTAAATCCATCTCAATTGCTTAGTGATCATACAACCTTACCTTAATTGCTGGACCCCAATACAACTGTAAAGGGATGATAATAGGCTTATAAAATAACAGGTATGTGGGGAGCCACTGAAGCTGGAGATCAATCACATGTGTGGGGCTGGAGCAAGGCTGGTCCTGAGAACAAAGAAAAACTGAGGAGAGCCAGGTGAACAAACTGCTCCAGCTCCAAGAACACAAGCCCCGGAGGCTACCATGCAAACTGGTTGCTGGACAGAAGGTTGTCACATGACAGCAACCTGCAATAAATGCGCTGCAATGGTCAAGCAGTTCTTTTTCTCCCATCCGAAAAGAGGGCTCCACCCGACCTCAGCTTTCTGTATTCTGACTCCGATCTTTGTTTCTTGATCCTCCTACCAATCAGAACTTCAAGAGCTGTGCTGAATGCAGCACAAGCAGAAAGTTCTCAGAAATGTTAAAACGCTATGTAAATAGTAGATATTTTGTCACTGAAACAAAAGCTGGACAGAATTTTAAAAACTAACTAATGTAGGCTGAAGATGTAGTTTAGTGGCGCAGTGTCTGCCTGGCAAGCACGAGGTCCTGGGTTTGATTCCAGGTTCCAAAAACAAAAAATAAATAAATAAAACAACTAGCTAATCTAATCCACTAATATCACTGAAGGGGTCACTGAGTCCCAGAAATTCAGTAAGAAACTGGACCAGCGATCAGAAGATAATATTTGAAGACTTAGAAGATATAGAAAAATATCTGTTATCTTAGTATAAGAAGTGATTTTTTTTTGGCAAGAGACAAAAAATATTCAATTCACTACCACAAAATTTGAGACTGAAGAATTAAGTTAGGCATTGAGCTATGTGGTACCACTGTACCATCCAGCCCAACAAGGAAAGGGGCTGAAGACTGAGCTCAACCTTTGGCCAGTGATTCAGGCAAGCATGCTTAGTACTGAAATCCTATGGAAATTTTAAACACTGAGTACAGATGAGCTTCCCTTGGTCAGGTGATTCTGAGCACATTTCTACATATTAGGTGCCACACACAAATTCCATGGGAAAAGATGTGGAATTTTTCACTTAAGACCCTCCCTGATTTTGGCCTATGTGTCTCTTCTTTTGACCAGTCCTGCTGTTTATCCTCTTTAATTGTAATAAAATTGTAATCCTATGTGCAGTACCTTCCTGAGTTCTTGAAGTCGTTCTAGTAAATTTCTGAACCTGAATAGTTGGAGGAATCCACACATGTATTGTCAGTTAGGAAGCAAGGTGACCAGCTTCATGACCCTGGACCTTGCAACTGTTGTCTGAAGGGAGAACTTTGTTCTTCACCTGTAAGATCCAGATAGTTAGTGCAGAAGTTCATCACAATAGCAAGGAGAGGTGGAGATGAAAGAAGAATGAAATTTGACTTATACCCAGGAGTAAATCAAATCTCAAAAATTTATCATTACCAACAATCACCAGAGATGCAAGTAAATAAGAACTCTAATGCCTGGGAATGGAAGTGAAATTTGATATAACTTCTTTGCACAATGTCTTAGTTAATTTTTACTGGAGCCAAACTCTGGACCAAAGAGGGAGGAAGAAAATGTATAGGAAAAGTTCCATAGTTGGTAAGTACCAAAATAAGAGTCTACTTAGGTCTCTAAATTCCAAATCCAGTGTTTTGTCTGTGACAATCAATAGCTGTTCAAGGTAGATAGAATAGATAGTTACAGTAAATCCTTCAATTTAAAAATAAAAGAAAGAAACTCATGTCATACTTCTGTAAATTTGGTCTGAGTTCCCCCTGGTATCATCATTTTAGGCTTTTATATGTTGTACTTACTCAAAATTAAAACATTTCTCATCTGTGAGCTTATTCTATTATTATGAAACTCAAGAAAGATTAAGCATGATAATATAAAAAGGTGAAAGCCATTAAAAGATGATTCTAAAAGTTGAACTTGTTCTAACAATATTAACAGAAATCTTAGAACATTGAGACTCCCCTAGAGCACAGCTCAAAATATGGTAAGATTCAAGTCATGAGATTGTTGTGAGGCCCAGTTTTCTCACCTGTTATGCAGGTATATCTATGTGCCACTTCATCAAGAGTTGCAGATGTGATCAATATTTAAATATCAACTTCAAGACCCACACCTCAGTACCATGTGTGTGTGTTTTTTTTTTAATTTGAGTATCCTTTCTACCATTTTGAACTCTTGTAAAAAGGTACTCAGCATCAAGGCTCTGTGTTATGTCACATAATTAAAAGACTGCAAAGTCCACCAGAAATCCTGTTGTATTGAGGAAAATAGGTTCATCAAGTCATGCAAGTCATGCAAGAAGAATATGCTGAAAAGCACGTGGGGAAATGGGATGGTTAGGGGAAAAGACCCTGCATCGTATGCTAAAAATGAATTCAAAGAACAAGATGTGGACTAAGGCATTTGCCAGATAGCACAAAGGGTGGAAGCATTTGAAGGTGGAAAAGGTAAATGCCAAGACATTGAAATGACCTTGAGTAGCCCAGTACTTTGCATTTTATAGAACCAGTGCTGACCAGTTCACTCCTCTTTAGAAAAATGTTTAAATTAAATTGTTCAGAATATTTGTCTCCTATTAATTATAATAAAGACCTAGTTTATAATTGTTTCAGTTATTCCTATACACAAATATATATGCTTACATTCAGAAGATATACATCTGTCTTACTATGAATGGCCCCATTTTGTAGATACTCTCACATTGCTTGTTTCTTTCCACTCTTTGGCAATGCATCGAGAGCAGCTTTGCACCCTAACAACCATTGATCTGTCTCATTCATTTAGCAACTGCATAGTGTTCCACTAACAGATTCACAACAATTTATTAAACTCATTTCTTATTGATGGGCATTGACAACTTGGAGTCGCAACTGCTTATGCTGTTGATAATGCTTTGTTCCCCAAAAGGTTCACAAGCAGGAGGCACAACCACAAGGTAGAAGAATTCAGAGATGGTCAGACTTTGAAGAGGTGGGAATGGTGGGAGGTGATTAAATTGCTAGGGGCACCACCTTAGGAAGGGATGAATGTTCACCTCTTCAGAGAGTAGTTTGGTTTTACCCGACTGCAGTGGCCAGGTTGTTCTAAAGTAAGGCAACCACAAGTGAATGACTGTGTATCTGTGCGCACTCATACTCTTGCGGACTCTCCCGCCATGTGATGCCATACAGGCATGTTGTGACATGCAGGATGACCTCGCCAGATGTGGCTGCCCAATATTTTCACCACCAAAATTATGAGCTAAATAAACCTCTTTTCTTTGTAGAGTGCCTAAGGTCAGACATTTTGTTATCATAACAGAAAATGAACTAAGACAATGACCAAGTGCAAATTCTTATAAATATGTATTTCACAATTCCATAAGTAATGATACATGCAAAACATCACTCTAGTGGAGCCCCACTGCCCCAACGCTGCTTCTCAAACAGATCATTGCATGGCCATCTCAGGACCCATTTACTCTTCCTTGGTTTTTTACAGTTTCCCCCACCTCACAATTGCACAAATCATCATCAGAGAGAACTAAAATAGGTTGTTCCTGACCTCATTATCTATAGTGATGTGCCTCCACCTTCCAATCTCCCTTCTGTTTTGTTTTAACCATAGCACTTATTACTGCCTAGCACTCTGATATGTATTTTCCTATTAGTAAATGTCTTCCTGACACTAATGGAAGGCTAAACAGAGGTAGGCACTTTGTTTCATTCATATCTGTGTTTCCAACATCTACACACTTGGCACACAGTCTTCAAAAATACTGTTTGATTAAATTAAAGAATGTATGAGCTGCATAGAATTGCTGAGTCAGTGAGCTGCTAGGCATTTCATGTTAGCAGGAAGTGACAAGTTGCTCTCTCAAAGGCTTCCATGTTCATTCAGCAAGACTGATGATTTTGCTTACTCGTGCCAGAGTTTGGGTTATATAAATAAATTATTTGTGTTCGAGTTTATTAATGAATTAGTATTGTATTTTCTATTTTCTTAGGATAGTTTATCTAGGATTTAATGACTTTACATCTGCTGAGCCCATCAGCATGTTCTCTTTTCCTTATTGATCTGTGGGAGTTTTCTAGCACATAATTATCACTTTTTTGTGTACAAATGTGCTAGTCAACCTTTTAGACTGGCATATGCCATAGCAAATAAGTATTTGTTGCTGCTGTCTTGCATGTTTGTGGGTGGTTATATGAATCTATAGGTCCACCTTTTGTAACTGTATTCAGTTTCATGCCAGATTGCTGTGACAGCCATGTATAGGATGGGTCCGCAGCGAGCAGTCCAGCTGCTCAGCAGAAATGGCAAACTTACGACCTGACTGTGGCTCTGTGCCTGAGTAAGAAGCACCTTACCATGGTGTTGGTTCTATCATTACCTAATTGTTCATCTTTGGAGATAGTTTGAGGCTGTCTCTGCTTTCATTTCTCCCTCTATTAAATGAATATCAAATACTTTGCAGCATTGGCCTCGCAGAGGCCTTGCAAAGGTCAAAGGAGGTGATCAACGTAAAAGTTCAGATGTAAGAGTCCACACTGATGTAACCTCCAGTGGAGTAGAACGTCAAATACTAGTCAGCTGATGTTGAGGACAGCAGACCCAGAATTGATTTCTAGGTAAATAAGAAATCGGTAAGAAAAAACACTTCTAAGGAAACTAGTTTAGTAATTACCTTCGAATAATCCCTAGAAATAATTGCTAAGTATGCTAGACTTCTCTTGTGCAGTAGCACAACACTGGATTTGGAGTCAGATCATCTCACTCTTGTCACTTAGATTAATTCAACTGAATTAGGTAAATCAGATTATCTGAAATGCAATTTGTGTTTTGAAAGAGCCCTTAAAAATTCTATCTTGCAGAGCTTCAATAAAAATAAAATGAAGTTTTTGTGACAGCACAATATAAGCTATAAAGCTTCATAAGAATTTTTAATTTATAAGAATTAATTTCACATACATATTCCTTAAAGTCATGATTTTAAATGATGGTTACTTCAATACTTACATATATTCTCTAAGAAAACAGTGAATATGTGTTATGCATATTATTCATTAGCTCTGTGATTGTGTCTTAAAGTTATTTCTTCTTTATGAGTTCCTTTTACCATTATTTTTAAAGAAAGTATTAGGCCAGGGATTTAGCTCAGTGGCCTAAGCACCTGTGTGGCAGGTGCAAGGTTGTGAGTTTGATCCCTGGTACCAAAAATAAATAAATAAGTAAATAAGCTATTAGTAGTATATATTAGTTATACAGAATATCATGTCTAATTTTGGCATATTTGGTTTTTCATATAACACACTTGGAGAATTTCATATGTGCTCTTATTTGCAGCCTTCTGTGTTCTGTCTCTGTTAAGGAAATGGATCAATATAAACTATCATTAACCAGGGTAATCAGCAGCTATCCATACTCTAACAACCCACAATTAGCAGTATTATATTCAGGAAGCAGTGTGGACCCTCCTCTCTATCTCCAGGCCTTGGATATACATTTCTGTAAGAAATGTGGGGGACGGGGTAGCTTTTTGTTACAGTGATCTCAGTATATTTGAGTAAACATCTGTATAAAGTAGGATAATCACTTCCTACATTTAAGTATTTATTTTTATGTAATTAAAGGCTAAATGATGAAATTCAGTTAAGAAAGATAATTGATAAGTGAACGATTCATAAGTAGATCCAGGACAGATTCTGAATCATCCTGGGTTTATAATTTTTCGTGGGTCTCTGCTGAACATACTTTTTTAAAAAAGTGCCTTTCAGCAAAAAAAAAAGTAAAAAATCATCTCAGTAAGATTGCTCTGTTTGAATAGAATGTAGCGAGGGATCACGGAAATGTGCCTTTTAATATTAGGGCTCCTGAGAACACTATTTAAAATCCACTTCAGTAGAGGGGAGGATGCAAATGAAGGTCACGGTGAGAGAGGAGCTTCAGGGAAGAGGGAGTGGGTGAGTGAGTGAGCAGGATCTGGGCTCAGGATGAACTGCGAAAAACAGTTCAAATTTTTTCAAGGGTCTTGGTGCTTGACTGACACATGAAGGCAGAAGGGAGAGAAGAGAGAAGAAAATGAAAAACATCTGTTGCTTGAGGGGAGGAGAAGAAGGATGGTTTCCCACAGATCTTCCTCAGGGGCACAGCCGTCGGTTCATTGCCGGGTCCCACACAGCTGCCTCTCATTCAACAGAAACAACTTCCCACAGATTTTACTAGAATTGCCGCAGTTCATAATCACAGATATTAGGTAAGCATTTTGACTTATAGATATTCAGGGGAGAAGACTGAGTCCAGGGAGCCGTGATAGGTTCAGAGTGGAGCAAGCACACAGCTAGGACTGGGCAGGGCAGCAGGGTGCCCGACACAAGCTAGGAAGTCACTAAGGAAATGCCAACAGCGTCATGTTCTTCTCCTTCTCTCTCTTGTTGGCTTCTTATCTTGTTGCCTTCACATTTTCTCTCCTGTTTTCTTTTCTCAAGAAGCACTACATGGAATATGTATTGAAAGAGACACAGAAAGAAGAAAAAAAATCTATTTGGATCTGCCTGGGAAGGAAAATGCTATTTTTTCTGCCTAATATTGGTTCCTCAGTTACATGGAGTGGTGCACATCCTCTGAGAATCTGAAGAGTGGAGAGTTGTGCATTGATTCAATTCATTAAAAGAATGTAATGTAGCACCTACTATGCCAGGCACATAACACATGGTAGAAAAAAGCATGTTTCCTTTCACCGAAGGATAATTCATGTGCTAGTCTCTTGTGTGTTCATTCCTTCACACAGACACGATGCGGTTGGAGAGGGAGGTGTTGAGAGTGACTTTATTCCACCATCATAGGTAAGTGTTTCTCAAGACCTGGCTGCCCACAACAAGAATGTCCTAAATCTGGAATAAGTGTTTTTATGAGGTGTGATCACAAATACAGTGACTGCTGCTGTCAAATGCCACCCAACAGAAAGACAGACTTGTAAAAATATTATGGTATGTTCTCATTCATGTTATTCATGTGATCTGGTGCCACGTAACTTCTGGGTCTTCCACCAAGTAAAATGGACTGTGAAAGTAAACGCTTTGAGTCAATTAACAACATTAAGGCAGTCACAACCGCACACCTAAAGACACTCAAGAAAGAGGACTTCCAGAACTGCTTCAGAAAGTAACAAGAAGAATGGGATAAGTGTGTTCAAAGCGGTACAGGTATTTTAAAAGGAATTAATTGCAATTTTTCTTTTATTTAATTTTTTAAAAAAAATTTAAATATGCATACCTTGTACATACTCTTTATATTGCACAAGGAAGGTTGAACCATGCAGATGCCCTGAAGTCTGAAAAGAGTTTCAAACCAAACTGTCACATCTCATTTTGAAATAACCAGGTCACGCTCCAGAGGCAAAGCAAAGGTCAGAATCTTTCAGAGCCCCTATATCTCCTGGATCCTGCCTGCCTCTTCTTTTCACAGCTGCGGAGTTCACCTACACATGCCGTACTAGCCTCACACAGGCCCAAGACTGATTTCCCTGCTGGAGCCAGAAGGCATTGAAAATGCTGGTTCTCAACTTCAATATCAGCATTCATGCATCTCTGAAGATGGTATGTTCTGGGCCCTGAAGCTTGGCTTGTTACAATGTTTTTCTCTTAACCCTGGGAGATACATTCCAAGATGCCCAGGGAATGCCTGGAATGGTGCATAAAACCAACCCTAAAATTTAATGCCTCTACCATCTTAACCAAGGATTTATCATGTACAGTTGTAATTTTTGCAGTTTGAAGTACAACAGCCAAATGTGCATGATTTTTTTTCCTTTTTCACAGTTTTATAGGTAGATTATTCATTCTTAGCATAGATCTTAGCAACCTCAGTATACATTTTTTTTTCCTCCCTTAAATCAAGAGCTTTTACAAAGAAGCACTTTATGGTTTCCTTTTGGCATATCTAAATTGCCACCACCCCTACTCTCTGGAATTGGGGCCACGATTAGCTAAAATAAGAGATTCTTAAATGCAATGATGGGATACCGCACTGGTCAATCTGATAATCACACTCTACTAGGTGACTAACAGGGAGGTAGTGGATACCGTACAGATATACTGGACAATGAATGATTCACATCCCAGGTAGAATGGAGGAGGACAATGTGAGATTTCACCATACTTTTTCAGAATTGCAACAATTTAAAATTCACAAGTTATTTATTTCTGGAATTTTCCATTTAATATTTTTGCTTTGTATTGTTATTACATGTATCTGTATTTTTATGTGCATGATTATGATACATAATAAATACAATCATCACGGAGAGTTGGTACATACACATATTACATCCTAATCATGTGATTGACCAGTGGTAACTAAAACTATGCAGATCAGGGTTGATGCAGGGGTCTGAATCTGGGCCTAAGTCTTGCTCTGTGCTCTAGGTCACTATATAGATAAATATCTCAGACCAGCTGACACACTGTGCCTAAAATTATTCCGTGGGGACCTAGAGTCCCACTGATCTAGATCTCAGTTCACAACGATGTGATACACATCTGACACTTTTCACAAGGCAGCAACATCATGAGTCTTCCCATTCACTCATCACACTCTCGAAAGAAATAATTTACAAGCCTAAATGAATTTTATTTCTCACAACAGTCCCTGTGAGATTGGAGCAATAACTACTGCCATCTTGTAGATCCAGGATAGAGATGAACAAACTGGAATTAAGAAGGGAAGAATTTTTTTTTTAGTTTCATTGGACTTTAACTTTTAAGTAGAATAAAGTTTAACTTGAAGACTTCAATTTTTCATAAAAATATAATAATGGGAGTAGTTTAGAGATCTTAAATTGAACTTACTTTGCAGGCTTTGTATTATTTGTAACATTCTCCATCATTGTTTGCATTCTACATTTATTGCAGGCTTTGTATTGTTTGTAATTCTCCATCACTGTTCCCATTCTACATTTATGGGTTATCTGCATAACTCAGTGTTCTTAGATTTTGAAGTAGGAAACAGATGGAGAATGGAAATTTTTTGCAGGTTGTATTATGACCTTCGGGCAAATTCGTGTAATTGCTGTTGTAAAACATCAGAACCTTCCTGTGACAAACGCTGGTTGCAAACATGAACACCAGAGAGCGGGTCTTTCCTAACGCTGACCCTCCCAACCTGCCTGATGTTGAATTATATTCACGTCCAGGTGTTGCCTAGCAGAGAGAAGGCACTAAGTGAATATTTGTTCAATAAAAATAATCCTAGACATTTCTGGAATGAGAAGGTAAGACTTTGTTGTCAGAAAAGAAGGGCATTTGTCAAACATCTCTTCACCCTTCAAGATTCAACTCAACTTGAAATTCTTTTTCTAGCTGCTCTGTCTGTTCTTTCCCATCAACTTGTCTCTATCATAAATATTTTAGATGGTCATTAAGGACTCAGACTTGAGAGTGAGAACATGTGGTTCTCAAGCCCATTATTTATGAACTTTCTGAGACAGTTTCCTCAGCTGTGAAGTGGGAGTAATATTGGTATCTATGCCATAAAATTGCGAAAAGCAGCAGGCATATGTGAATGGCATTAACACAATTCTCCACATAAGGCAAAAACTCTAGAGTAATTTATATGTAATGGGCACCTACATTTGATAATGAACAGCTTGGAAATCAGAATTCTGTATTAGTTGCCTTTTTTAAATCCCAGCTTTCAGAAAAAATCAGAGTTGCTATTGCTTCACGTTTTTACCAGCATTTGGTGTGGTCTGTGTTCTGAATTTCAGTCATTCTAATAGCTGTACAGTGATAGCTCGACATGGTGTTAGTATTCACTTCTATAATGATATATGAGAGAGTATACATTTCCCACTTGCATATCTTCTACAGGGAGGTGTCTGTTCATGGATTTTGCCCATTTTTAAATTGATCTATTCGATGTACTGCTGATTTATAAGAGTTCTTTGTATATTTTGACATCTGTAAACCTGTGGCTTACCTTCTTGTTGTCTTTACACACCTAGAGTCTTTCACTCTCAATTTTGTTCAACTTGGGCCTACATTAATTACCTAATTATAGACTGGGTTTACTTAATTGATTCTCATTGCATTTTCTGCCCCTAGGATTCTGTTCCGGAAAGCTGTGATTCCTTGAACCCACCTCTGTGACTTCTGAACTTAAGGGGTACAGGTTTGCCCTATTACCTCAGTGCTCTGGTCAGCCTCTGAAGAACTATTGATTTTCAATCTGTTTAGCCTTTTCCTGTTACATGAACACATAGGAGATCACTTCAAACTCCTTTCAGGCTGTAATAGAGATCAGAAGTCTGCATGAATTCATTCATTCACAGTTCCAAAAACTGCCAGTTAAAGGCTGTTTGCATTATGCTTTATTTATAAATTTGAGAACTGAGTTGAAATAGAATGCCTTCCTGCTAACAAAAACCCACTGATAATTGTTATTCACAATACAGTGGAAATTCATGTTCCTGACTCAAAATTCAGGGTTCTTTATCCTGAAACAAGCTGCCTGTCACCTACTTGTCATACAGCACTATGCAAGCCATTTCAGCTCCCAGGATCTCAATTTTTCCATCTGTGAAATAGTAATAAACTTTAGTTTTGTATTATACTAAGTAGATTTTACATCCCTTTCAGATGTCTCTCTCTTTCTCTTTCAGAACAGAATAGTGTGACAGTTAAGCTGGAGAGTCAATTTGATTGACTTTGAAATCCACCCAGGGCTATATCTCAGTGGGTGATAGGGGCACAGCCTTGGGATCTGTATCTGGTCCCTTGCCCCTTTCTTTCTGGGACTGTTCCTATCCCCTGCTTCCCAGCCTCCATGAAGTAAGCAGATTTGCTCAACTGAACCTTTTTTTCCATCGTGCTTCTGCCTTGGAGTCAGTTGACTGTGGACTGAATCCACTTAAAACATGAGCCAAATTAAACCTTTTCTTCCTGAAATTGTGAGTATAAGATATTGTTTTGAGTAATGACAAAGCTGACTAATACAGATGGCATGTTATGATGCAGCTCAGAAGTATTTTCCTCGAATCTACAGCTGTAACGGCACCATAAGGCGCCTTATAAGTGGAAGTCACCATGCCTCATGGGTGAGTAGGGGAAAGAATGGAGGGGCTGCATAGTGGCAGCAGGTGTGGGACCCATTAGCTGAACTCAGTTCACATCTTAAATTGCTGTAATGTGTGGCACTACCTGAAAATCCAGCGTTTACTTTCTTTTTAGTCATTAACCTTGTGAGCAGAAGTCTTCTTATTTTACTCTTCAAGGTTGCAGTAAGTCTGCCCATCTGTAACTGCTTGGTTCCCAGATGGAAGCCAACAGAAGCTTTCTCCGCTGTCAGCTCAGCAGCATGATGCCTTTGACAGATCTTTTTCTAAAAACAGAACTTATGGTTTCCTAGGAGCAGCAGAAGGGATACTAGAAGCAGAGTGCCAGCTCTAAAAAGATGAGAGGATCACACTCTGATGATCTCATGATGTGGGTGCCAGCTGAAAAGATATGGAGAAGACTGACTTGGGGTCCCCTAGCAAACAACTGGTAGAAGACACAAAGTCTGTTTCTTTTTAGTAAGGAATGTATTTGGAAACTACAACTCGGGTAGGAAGTATGCTCATGGCCACTGGGCAGGTGGCTGCTGCTTCTATATTTTCTTGGACTGGGCTAGGGAACAATTCTTAAAGTAAAACACGATATAAATACATACTGATGAATTCAATTCATATTTCAGGTTTCAAGACTTTTACTTAAACTTCGTAACATATTAATATCTCTTTTATTACATGCTGAGATTTTCCATAACATCAGAAAAAGAAGAAATGTCACAGGGTTAGTCATTTGTTTCATTCTTCCCACAATATTCAAAGAACACAGAGTAAAAATAGGTATCACCAACTAACAGTGCTTCTTTATCTGGATATCAAGCCATAATATTTCATTATGTAAATGATTGTTTTTCTCTCTCACTTTCTCACTCTAATTTCTCTCACATTTTGTTATTTAACAAATTTAATTTTCCTCTACTGATTACCCTCATGCTAGCATCCTTATAATAACCTTTTGGTGTATACTCAGTGCCCTAAAAGGAGGAATGCTCTAAAGATAAGTTACTTAATTGACAAGCAATACTTCTCTTTGGCAAGGTAACGTAACTCAAGATGCTTCTATTTGTTGGTGGAGCAGCACAAGTTTGTCTTACTTGAAAGTTGCTACCCTTTATCCTATAATAGAAGGACCTCTAGAGAAATTATGTTTTAGATTTTCTAGAACAGTATTTTGGTCTAAGACAATATTTTTAGGATGTTGTATTGGCTAATACTATGTACCCCCAAGTCCTCATATACTTTTGATGGGACTGAGTTATTGTTTTGTTATTGGTTTGTTGTGTAGCTCTGGGATTGGTGATGTGAGTGCTGCACCTGCCCAGGGGTGAAGCTGAGGTACAGTGTAAGGGAAGGCGGGTCTTCCTCTTGCGCTTCCACGCCTCCGCCTCCTCTCTCACTAGCATGCTTTGCTGCTTGGGGCCATCATGAATGGCAGCCTCGCCATGCCATGCTGCCTTGCAACCAGCTAAGTATGGACTGAAACTCCTGAGGAACTGTAAGAATAAACCTTTCCTTCCTTAAGTTTGGGCATCAGGTATTTGTCTCAGCAATGAGTGAAAAGTAACTAAGACAAATGTGTTGGGTTAGTATGCATTATCATCCAAGTAATAACACTTTAAAAATGAAAGAACACTTAAAAGTACACACACACACCACAAAGATACACATATGCATATCTTTGTGTTTATATATATGTATGTGTATGTATATACAAAGAATTAGAGATTATCATATCAGTAGATGTATAAAAGTATTCTGAGCCAAAACTATTTTAAAAAATAAAACTCTTTCTAAAATTATTTAAGTAGCATAAGTCCATGTACACAATAAATACTAAAAATATATTTATATTTATTCTATAAATATTAAAATAACAATGACATAATATCTCTTAACATGCTTCATCACTCTAATCAAATGTACCTCCATGTATGATTTTAATGTGAAATCACTGATATTTTCTGAAAAAGTATATACTTAGCTATCTTACTATTTTAAAGCTTTTTTATATAAAATTATCTAAAGTCTTTTCAAAGATAAATTCTGTGGCTATCAAATTAGCAATTGCAAGTACTTAAAAATTGACTTTTTTCTGGAGATCTCATAATTTCAAATGAGAAAATGTTTTTGTTATAGATGCAATGATATTGAAGTAACTTCAGTGTAAATTCTGCTACCTGAAGAATATCCTTCATTCCATTTTTTAAATTTTATTTTAAAGAGTATATAACAGAATAAAAGCTATCAAAACAAACCAGTGTAAGAGATATAAGACTTCAAAACTTTACAAAATCAACACCCCTTGATGTCTTCAAAATAGCTGCAGATGACTTCAGATATAGTATAAATCAAACAGAACAGAATATAATAAAAACAATAAAAACAAGACAATGAATATGATAAAGGACTTCAAAACAAGCCAATAGTAAATCCAAAATGGCTTCCATAACATATCTTGCTACCCTTGAAATATCGTCTCCTGCCATGGAATTTAACATAATCAAACAAAACAAAAGAGGTCAAAACCCAACCTAGCAAAACAATGGAAATGGCATAGGACCTCAAAACAAGACCATAGGGAATCAACAATTGTTGCCACGCTCAAAAGGAGATCCCTCCCAGATAACACATTGCTTACTGATATCCTCTGAACCTATGATCAGACCACTGGCCCTAGACCTGCAATGTTAATGAAACACCAAAGCACCACAGGCATCCAATTGCATTTCACCTCCATAGCTATCATCACAGACTGTGTTTTATGTGGAAGTGTTAGCATCCTTCACCACCACAACCATTTACCTCCCTGCAACGCTTTTCTATAATTCACAAATTTTTATAAGACAAAATATGTTAAAGTTGTTCAGACTTTGATTGTTTGAATATTTTGCTAAATTTAGAAGCCACAAAATTATAGATTTACTTTAATCCCATTTTAGTATACAGTATCAGGTTATTCCATTAAAACTACAAGTTGTATCAAACATTTTCTCCCAATATTAAATAATCCTAATATTTTAGGGTGAAATATATAATGTCCTTTGAGCTCTGATCATTTAACTTTTTTTATTCCTTTCTTGCTTTTGTAAAGATGCATCCTCACGTCTTCCTATTTACAAGCTTTGTTTTCAGTAATAGCAGACCACATTGTCATTATCCATTAATCCACTGATGGAAATCTAGGTTGTTTCTATACCTTGTCTGCCATGAGTAGTGCCACAATAAACATGGACATACAGGTATCTCTTTGATCTATTTATATCACCTCCTTATATCTGGAAGTTGGTAGCTGGATCATATGCTAATCTACTTTTCATTTCTCCAGGAACTAATGTACTGTTCCCCTTAGTGAATGCACTACTTTGCCTTCCCACCCACAGTGTACCAGAGTTCCTTTTTCTCCCAAACAACATTTGTTACTTTTTGTCTTTTTTATAACAGTCACTTTAATGGGGATGAGATAATTTCCCATTGTGAGTTTGATTTCCATTTTTCTGAGGGCTTTTGAAGTTGAGTACTTTTTCATAAATTTTTGATCATTAGAACTTTCTCTTTTGAGAAGTGTCTATCCATATATTTGCCCATTTTTAATTTGACTTTCTGTTATTGAATTTTCTGTTAATTATATATATTCTTGGTACTTTTTGTTTATGATTAATTTCAAACAGTTTCAACTCATTCTCTAGGTTGTCTCTTCACTGTTGATTTCTTCCTTTGCTGTGTGGAAACCACTTTGATAAAATCCCATCTGCCTATTTTTGCTTTTGTCTCTTGCATTTGGGGTCTTATCCATGAAACTGCTGCCTACAAAATGTATGATAGAAATAGATATTGTAATAATGATGAAAGGGAAAGAAAGTGCTCAAAAGGAATGAACAACTGGGATGGGGAAAGGAGAAAAAGAAGAAAGGAAAAGATCATATGTAGTTAGGTATACATATATATAAATGTATGTATGTATATGTATGCAAGATAGGTAACTATACTACTAATCTCTGTTAGTTCATCAAAAAGAACAGTTCGTGCTGTCATTGTTTGATTGATCATTTTTTATGCCTAGATCTTGTAACCTGAGCAACTACTTCTAAGATAACAATATGCAATATATTAACTAGTGTTAATTCCCTGCTATATTTTTTGAAATTCTGTATCATTTCTATCCTTTTTTCTGTTTTGCTTTTTTAAAATCAAAAAAAGAAAAGAAAAGAAAAGAAATTGCTGCCTACATTGATACACTGAAGTGTTTTTCCTATGTTCTTTTCTAGTTTCTTAGTTTAGGTCTCATATTTAGGTTTTTGGCTGTATTTCTTATCCAATGCAAAAACAAACTCAGAATGGATCCCTGGGTATTATATGACACTTAGAAGGGGGATGGAGGTAATTGTCCACATTTCAGTAACTGGAAGGTGCTCACAGTTACTATCTGTCCATATTGGTCTCTGGAGGGAGTTCTGGACCTATCTGTTCCCCAACTACTGCCCCACATTCAATGCAGTGCCTCTCCTTATCTCCAGCATCAAGGACTCTTTGGCCTGGGCTCTGTCTCAGCTCTCCCAGGGCCTCTATGAGGACAAAGGAGCATCTGCAATCTACAGCTAAGACTGTGCCCTGCACTTGCTGAGTAGAGGATTCCTAGAGTCCTCTCTGCCCTCTCTGCCCACACACAACCTGAGGCCATTTCTTCACTGGCATGTTATCACCTCCCCCAGATACACTTGGGAAAAGTCGCCTCTCCACTTGGTTCTCAGGAAGTGAAGAAGGTTATCTCTGCCATTGCCCATCTTGCTTTCCCTGTGTAGAGTAGGATAGCAGAGTATGAAGAGCTACTTCTTATGAGAAACTTGAGTGTTTATTCTCTTTTCACCATTTTACCTCCTCTTGCACTTCCCCAGAATCCGTAGGAGTCTCTGAACTAGACACATCACATATTCCAATGCATTTTTGCTGCCCCTGTGGAACTATTCTTCCTTCCCTCAACCACAGAGAGGCAAGGTCTCTCGGGAAGAAGGTGGAGAATCTTAGTGAAATGGAAAATCTGCAGAAAAGAAACATAAACTAACATCTTGAAATATTATCCCAGTGTGGGGAAAAAATATTTGGATAATACAACCATAGAGCTTTCATTAGTGAGCTGATGCCTGAAACACATTTATCTAGTTAGCACTCAAATTGCCTTCATCATTACAATGTCTAGATCCAGAGAACGTTATTGAATTTGAACCAAAATCTTCATGCTGTCCGGGTGCTGCCTATGTGTAGGACTGACATGAGCTGTCAGTGGCTCCTGGAAACCCATTATGAAACTCTGGACCAACAGGAAATGTGGCCAGCCACAAGTAGTGAGAGACAGAGGAAGTGAAGGCGTAGCAGTGAGTTTGGAGGCATGCCTTTGGGCATGGCTGGTTGTTGCTCTCAAAGCCAGTGAAGATAGAGAAGCACGTGAGGCAAGCCGGCAAGGGGGCGCTGTTGTGTATAGTTCCCAGGACAGAGCTCCTCTGGGATCCCATCCTATGGTCTTCCCTCTCCAATCCAGATAATATGCAATGGATGAAGAATGCAGCCAAGAGGTGTCCCCTGAGTGAGCGTGACAGCCTAATGTGGCAGGGACACTAATTCCAGAGGCTGACTTCCTGGGTCTGCCACACAAGGATTAGGTAAGCTTGGGACATTTAGTTTCTTTTCCCTCTATTGCTTAATGAACAAAAAAGAGTTAAATTATTGAGAGTACAGGAAGAAACCTTTCACTTTGCCACTGGTTTCCAGGAAAAAAGTATTGTTCCTAAACACTGCAGGCTTTTGCCCCACCTTCTCTCCTTACATCAGAGGTAGAGTTAGTCGTTGGTAACAAATAGATGTTGGTACACATAAAAACTTCCATCTGTACTTGCCTGCTACCTTACTTCGGATCAGTGAAAGGGCATCACCAAGCCCATTCAGCAGCCTTCTCCAAGGTCCAGACTGCATTCAAGAGCATTAAGAAGTGCAGCATTAGCATACACCTAAGATTTGTTCTCTAGTTTTCATCAGTATCGTAGCTGGTCCTTTCATTTCCATCTGCCTCACTGCCTGCTCATTAGTCCCCTCACACTCCAACAGTAACGGTGCCTCCCATATATACTTCCCATGGTGATTACTAAGGCAATAAAGACACAAAGTGCCTGGAACATATTACATACTCAATAAATGTTTGCTATAGCAGTCGTCAATGGATATTTCACTTCTACTAATCACATAATCTCCTATTCTTTAAGCTTCCTTGACTTTAAAATGATGTTAATAACCACATAGATTAAGAAAATGTACATTAATCCCTTGGCACATGGCTAACATTTTAAAAATAGCCCCCTTACACTCTGTGTCAGCTGAAATGTGTTAAACTTATGAAAGCATTTTGATTCTTTTGCATGGTACACAGAGAGACAATAAACAGTGTTGTACAAGCGCTCAGCCACCGAATGGGTCTATCAAATTGTCTGTAGTATGTGTCCTCATTTGAGACAATTGACAGTTTATGTGCACTTTCCCCAAGTCCAACCAAATAATCTCTCCTCTAAGTTGACTCTTGTAAATGACGTAAATCTCACAGAGCTAAGTGAGCCCCCTTCATCTCACAAGTGGCATAGGATTTTACAACAGGAAAAGTCAAGTTCCCAAACTGGACATGTCACTCACGGACCACATTATCTATCCCTAATTGGTTCACAATGGGTGTTAACCATGAATTGCATCTCACAGTACTGCACTGAGAAGTATTCATCAGAATATACATGAAAGTGCTTCACAATAAGCATATAAAAGGTGCCATAAAAGGTCTCTGCAATCTGAGAATCTCTTGTTATAAGTAAATCTAGGTTAATGATAATTGGGTAGCCACCTTTGTGGTGGGAACAGTGGTTCAAAAGAACCCAGACTCAAGATAATTGAAGTCATCTATTTCTATGAGATACACCATGAACTCTCTTCTGCTAGACTCAATCTACAAGACATCAGAAAGGTCAGATGCTTCTATTTACAGATTTCATGGCTCTGGAGGATATTGTGGCCATCATTATCTGTGGAAATATTAGTATTATTACCATTCTCATCCCTTCTCAGTCGCATACAATATGTCAGAGCAGATGGAAGGAGAATGCTATTTAAGACAGAAACTGAATGGAAACTGCTCCTCCCTGCTAAGGTAGGGGCACAGATGAAGTTCACCTTAGGAGTGGAAGGTGCCACTGCTAGTGTATCCTTCAGGTGGACAATCATGGGGCCCTTTAGCTAAGTCTACATGAGAAAAGAGAGACAGAGAGAGTACATAACCAACTTCTGAAGAAGTAAATTTGAGTTTTCAAAGGAAAAAAGTACAGAAAGAGTTTGGAACAAAAAAAAATGGGGGAATAAAAGGGATTTGAAAGAGAGGAGAAGACAGAGGCAGAGAGAAGGAGTATGGAGGCATGACAGGGGTCCCCCTGCTGCTGGAACTGGAAGGCAATGACTCCCCTGAGCCTGAGCAATAGGAAGGAGAGAGCTGGAGTGGGTGGTAATTCCCAGTACATCATGAACCCAAGGATCTGGAATCCTGGGGGTGGGGCGTTCCCCAGGTGTGTGGATTTGGGAAACTGTATTTCAGTCTTAAAGAATGATTCCAGGAGATGAAATTTAAACCTTTGGTGGATTTCTGAGCTCTGTCCTGAGTTGGTTTCTATGCTTTCTTAAAGTTGAATTTGGGAGGAAGCACAGAGAAAATGGACATCTACAGACACTGGGCAACTAGGATTGTCCACTGACTTCTGCAACAAGGAAGCTTTGCTAAGGGAGTCCTGAAGCATGTTTTGGTGGTGGTGGTGGTTGTTATTGTTGTCGTCATTGTTGTTATTTCAGCATTGCCTTAATCTGTTCTGTTGGATCCCTTTCATTTTCCCCTTAGTAGGATTCAAGCAAATAAAGAGTTCTAATCATTTTCAGCCATAAGAATGGTTGCATTTCCAGGTATCAGGAAGTCAAATTCCACTGAACGAACCCTTCACGCTTGGCATCCTCTGCAGCTCTACCCATTCCCCTGGAAGGGGAAGGGAAAGACACAACAGTTCCATCTTCCCCTGGTTCCAGGTCTCCCGGAACTGCACCTCATTCCTGCAAGATCTTCTAGAATCTGGACAGAAAGGGAAGAATAGAAGAAATAAACAAATAGTGTTTTTACTTATTTTAAATATTTAAGGATCTATCTTGGCTTTTAAACGCCCTATTAAGACAGTCATACAAATGCTGGCTTTTTCTTGTAGGAGGACATGGTGGGGTTCTGAGTAACCTCAATCCACACCAAAAAACAAGATCACAAGTTCACCAAGCATCAAGCCCATCGCTACTTAGAGTCCCTTGTAACTGGTGGAGATGGGAACTGTACCACCATCCCCTCTTTAGGGATAAGAACAATGTCCAAGTCTTCTGTTTCTTGGAATTGATGTCAAAGAAACCTGCTCAAAAGATTGCCAGCTTTTTCTGCCAGACAGGGTTTATGCTCACACAATCTGCAAGGCACCTCCAGGGAAAATCCATAGGAACAAGCTCATATGGTATGAAGATATTGTCATTCACTGTGATTTTACTAAAATGTGGTTGACAATAATAGTATCTACCACAGGAGTCATCGCATAGAGTGAGTGAGTAAATATACACAAAGCTCCAATGGTGGCTTCTTTGCCATAATTCTCAATGTTAGTGATTATTCTGATGATTGTCCACAGCTGTGAGTACTCGGCCAGAACTCTGACGCAGCAGGAAATAAACCACTTCATGTCATGTATCACCCAGATGGCTCCTAGTTCAGTCACTTCAATTCCTAACGGGGAATCAGAGACCCAGAGGCACTGACACACAATCCAACCCTCCCTATGCTTTGGCTTCTCAGTGTCCACAACACTCATTACCTGAATTATACATTATGGAGCATGATTACATTTTGCTCAGCATTTGATTATAGTGTGACTAATCCTTTTTTCTATAGTGGCATGCTGAATACACATTTTCCTATTTCATAAAAATTAGGACTTAGAGCTGAGAATAAGGAAGCCCTAATTACCCACATTCTAAAGAGGGCTGTAAGCAATTAGGCCTGGGATCTCCTAGGGTTTACCAAGAGGTATATGATTCTGTCCTGTAAAAGCCTCAGGCATTCCACCCTCTTTCATGTGTTATGCAAGGAAAAAATAAAGAGAGAAGGGGCAGGAGTAATTTTTCTTCCCTATAGCATTGACAGATAAAACACAGAACAGAGTCAAATTCAAATTTCAGACATAGCAAAAATAATGCCTCTGTGTTCCAAATATTTCATGGAACATACCTATATTAAAAACATCTGAGGAATTTAGATGAAAATACTGTTTACCTGATCATCATATGTTATTGTTTGCTAAATCTGGCAGCTGTGTAGGAGAGGGTAGAGTATTGAGTAAGTGTAGACTCCATCCCCTCTGAGAGGGCCAGGCTGAAGGTGAGTATCCTCCTGCCAAAAGATATCACATGGGCTCCTCAGGAATACTGCTAGCTCGGGAAAATGACTAAGAGCAGGATAGAAAAATTTTAGCCACTAATTTCTCCTCTATAGCCAAACTCCTCTGTGCTGGTGGGTCCACCAGCAAAGGTCAAGTACAATGGAGATTCTACCTTGACAGGCTGAAGAGAGGCTCCCCAACTCCTTTACTGAGATGACTGAGGGGAGGTCAAGCCTTCAATCCTGGTCAGCACAAAAATGACTCACTTCCCTCGCCTCTGCCTGTCTCTCCTGAGACGTCAGTGGGCAGACATGGGTGGACTGGGCTTCCGCCCACACCAGAAGGCAGACGCTTCCTCCCCACTTCCCTGCATGTGTCAGAGTGGATCTCAAGAGGAGCCAGAGCTCTTGGCACTGTTCATGGGTATGGAGGCAGGCATTCTACCCACACAGTCAGAGGAGGCCCAGTGGGGAGCAGTACCGGGGTTCCCTAGTGGCAGCTTGAGCCTCAGCTGCCAACCAGCAGCACCAAAGCACTTTCCTCACCCCCAGGTGGTGGTGGGGGTTGAGGGGAGAAGCTGCAGTTCAAACTCACCTGGCAGTAACGAGGTGGCGCCACTCTTTGCTATCAGGCTAACTTTGGAGCACACTTTCTAAAGCAGAAGAAATAAATAGCGCCCTGAAAGAGTGCGACATAGAACACAGGGTTTTAATTTTAGCTGAAAGTGATTTATCAGACAAAGGATAAGGAAGAGCTCAAGCTGGATTGAAAAATAGATGGTAATACTGGAATGGTAATGATGTTAAGATTATCTGACAAGAATTTTGAAGCAACCACTTAATGGGCAATTATAAATACACTTGAAATAAAAGTTAAAATGAAAAAGCTTCAGCAAATAAGTAGAAATCTTTGCCAGACACATAAATGACATAGAAAGTGATCACACAGAAATTTTGGAACTAAAACATAATGATTAAAGAATGTTCTCTAAACAGAAAGGTAATGAGAAGAGAAGGAATTATAGACAGTCAGGATAAAAGACAGAAAGCACAATAAGAGCAGACACAATAGGCTTTCTTTCTCTTCCTGAGGTTTCTAAATTGTGTTGCTGATCCAAGCTAAAATTATAACATTGCCTGATACGACTCTCAATATATATGGAGGAAATTATCTAAGACAATTATATTATAAATGAAGAATGGCAGAGGAATACAAAGGAAGGTAAGGCTCTATACTACTTGACTGTGATAAATTATGTGCATGCAGGGTAAAACCTAGATCAACCACCAAAATAGCTATTAGAAGATAAAGGCTCAAAAAATCAAAAGGTAAATCAGAGCAGAATTCCAACAATGTTCAAATAAACCATGGGTCAGCATGAAAACAGAGAAGTAAAAACTGAAAGAACAAACAGGAGGAAAACAGATTTAAAATTGCACTTATTAATCACATGTAAACAATAAGACAAGAATACCACTGCTGATGTAACATGTAATTATGCCAACTCAAATACAGAGATTTGGAGAGTGAATAGAAAGCATATGATCTACCTAAAAGGAATATGATGCTATCTAAAAGGAATCATGTTGAATATAATTATATACATAAATTGAAATTAAAGTAATAGCAAAAGGTACACTATGGCAATAATAATTCTAAAAAAGCTATATTAATATTTTAGAAAGCAGACTTTAAATGATATTGTGAGGGACATTAATAAAATAAGAGGGTCAACTGACTAAGAAGCAAAGCAATGATAAATATGGATGTACCAAACAAATTTTAACCATGGAGAAGGCAAAACCTGATAAAAATGAAAGGAGAAATAGATGAGTCTAAAATTATAGTCAGAAACCTCAATACTTTTCTCAAAACAATTGATAGAACAACTAGAAAGGTCTCCAAGGATATAGGAAAAAGTCAACATGTCAGCCCACAGAATATCACATTTGTAGAACACTCTAGCCAATAACAACTAAGTATCCTGTGTGCCCACAGAAGAATACTAAGGTAGATGTTATCATGGGACATACTAGTCTGTTTTCCACTACTATAAGGAAATATTTGAGGATGGGTATTTTACAAAGAAAGTAGCTTTATTTTGCTCACAGTTTTGGAGGTGTAAATGTAAAATAGCATCTGGCGAGGACTTCCTTTGGCTGTGGTACATCGTAGTGTGTGGCATCATGGCAGGAGAATGTACAAGAAGGTTTTAGTCATTTTCTTGTCAGTAGGACACAGTACCCAACACCTACAACTTAAAGCAGAATGGGTTTATCTTGACTCATGGTTTTTAGAAGATTCTGTTCATAGGCCACTGGCTCCAAGGCTGGAAGGGTATGTTGGAAGGGTCTAGTGGATGAAAGTTGCAACCAGGGATCAGAGGGCAAAAGAAGGAGCCAGGGAGAGAAATACACCCTTCCAGGTCACATTCGCAGTGACCTGCCTCTTCTGACTAGGCCCCTACCCATAATGACACATTTAGTTATGACTTCTTCAGTAGATTAGTCCACTGATAAGTATAGTGCCCTTGCGATCCAGCCACCATCCAATCAGTGAACACATGAGCGTTATGAAGGACATCCTAGATGAAAATCATAATAAATTCAGAGAGAGATTGAATGTGAAGCAGAAATCCAGAAAATGATTCAAAGGTAGGACTCGTTCTTCTATACAGACTCACTTTCCCAAGAACAAATTCAGAGACATATGACAGCTACATCAGTTACTTGCAAAGCAAGTTCCCCACGCACTTGGTCCCACTCTTAAAGGTTCTGTCATCTTTTAGTACTGCACTAGGAACAAGGCTTCCAACACGTGACTCCCTGTGGAATAAACCACTCCCACATCATAGTGTGAGCTGTACAACAAACTTAATTAATTCTAAAGAACAGAAATCATATAAAGTATGTTCTTTGATCAACATAGAATCACAGTAAAAGGTAAAATGGGAAGATAATAGAAAATTCCTCAAATATTTGCAACTTAAACAACATACTGCCAAGTGACTCATGGATCAAAAAATGAAATCTTAAGGGAATGAAAAATATATTGAACTTAATGAGAATAAAAACACAATGTTCAAAAATGTTTGGGTCTTAGAGCAGTGCTGAGCATGAAATTCATAGCACTAAATGCTTATATTAGAAAAAGAAAAATTTCAAATCCGTAGCCTAAGTTCTTACCCCAGGAAATTAGAAAGGAAAAGAAACTTAAAGTAAACAGAAGGAAGAGTAATAATAAAGACAAGAGCAGAAATAAATAAAATTGAAAGCAGAAAGACAATGAGAAAATCAATAAAACAATGAGATGCTCCCTTAAAAAAGCAATAAAACTGACAAACATTTATCAAGATTGACAAAGACACACAGCAGAGAGAATCCTCAATTTATCAATATGGTAAAGCAAGAAGACCACTGCCAGTCCTGCAGACAGCAAAAGGATAATACAACATTCTATGGACAAATCTACACAAATAAAGTTTAACAACTCAGATGAATAGTTCAGTTCCTGAAAAGTATAAACTAACAAAGCTTACTCAATATGAACTAAAAAATCTGAATAGCCCAATGTCTCTTAAGTGAATTTAATCCATAATCAAAAACTACTGGAAATAGATCTCCAGACTCACATGATTTTAGATAATTCAACCAAATGTTACAAGAAGAATTAACATGAATTCTGTCCAACCTCTTACAGAAATAAAAGAAAATAGAAACTTGTTACAGTTCACTGTGAAGCCAGTATTATATTCATATCAAAACCAGAAAAAGAAATCATAAGAATAGAAAAGTACAGACCAATATCCTTTATGAATATAGGTATGAAAATTCATAACCAAATGCTAGTAATTTAAGCTCAGCAGTATATGAAAGGAATTATATACCATGACTAAATGGAGTTTATCCGGATCAAGGATACAAAGACAGCTGGATTTTTTTAAAAATCAGTATAAAACACTATATAACAAGTTGCAGAAGAAAAATCAAAGGGTCATATCAATTAATATGGAAAAAATTCTCATATAATTCAACACCCATTTATGATACGGAACAAAAACTTTCAAAAAATGGAATATAGAAGGAGTCCTTCAACCTGGTAAAGAATATGTGCAGAATAATTACACATAATATGGTCTAAGACAGTGATTCCTCCCTAATATAGGAGACAGGGCCAGGACATAAACTCTGACCCTGCTCTTCACTGTAACGTTGAAAATCTAACTGGTATAGAAAATGATAAAGACAAAAAGCATACAGATCTTTAAAAAACTAGACTGTCTCTGTATCACAAAATCACACCAATGAATTTATAATCTCCTAAAACTAGTAAACAAGTTTATCAAGTTCACAGGATACAAGATCAATATACAAAAGTCAATTCTATTTCCATATATAATGAGCACATAGGCACCACTCTTTATAGTATCATTTACAATTGCTTAAAAACACTTCAAACATTTTGGTGTCAATCTTACAAAACATGTACAAAACATCTATGTTGAATACTAAAACACACTGATAAAAAAAGAATATCTAAATTAGTGGAGTCTTTTATTGATTGCAAGACTCCACATCGCAAATGTGTCAGTTCCCTTCAAATTGGTATGCATGTTTAATGCAATTGCTGTTAAAATTCTAGAAAGATTTTTGTAGATATGGACAAGATCGTTTTTTAATTTATATAGAAATTAAAATAGAAAATCCTGTGAGTCAGCTCCATGTGCAGGCCGTGGGGAGGAGAACCAGATGCCAGCCCTTTGCTGTGACTCTGTGTCATGTGTGAGCTATTGGCAGGAGAACCAGATGTCAGCCCCTCTTAGCACACAGGCTAGGAGACAAGAAGAGCCAAGTCTTCCTCCACCCCCATAAGTGACCAACACAGGCTGAGATGACAGCTATTGAAGTAAAATACAACTAAATGTTTGCAGTGTTTAATGTTGCAATGACTTTGTCGGCCTAAAGCTGGTAGTCTGATTATCTATTCAGAGGATAACAATATGTAATATAGCATCTATGGGGTTCTCCTTCTGAATGTGCTAGCCATTGTTAATTCCCTATTATCTTGTTTTAAATACCTGTATTGTTTTCATTGTTTGGTTTGGTTTTATTCTGTTTTGGCTTGTTTGATTTTATTGTATCTGATGGCATAGGCAGCTATTTCAAAGATAACAAGTTATATTATGGTAGCCATTTTGGATTTACTATTATCTTGTTTTGAAGGCCCGTATTGCATTCATTATTTTGTTTTTATTGGTTCTATTCTGTTCCGTTGTGTTGGATTTTACTATGTCTGAAGTTATGGGCAACTATTTTGAAGACGGCAAGAGACATTATTGTAATCATTGTTCATTTCCTATTATCTTGTTTTAAAATCCTGTATCACTTTTAAAAAAAGAAATCTTCTATCACTTATACTGTTTTATTTTGATTGGCTTTATTCTGTTTTAGTTTGCTAGGTTTAATTCTCTTTAAAATAAAAAAATTATTAAAAAAGAAAATAATTAGAGTAATGTAGTAGGTCAAATGACTCTCTTATCCACTCCCAAGTTTTTTCCCATGTCCTAATCCCCAGAAAGAATCTCCAAGTATATTAGCTCACAAGGCAAGGGGTATTAAGGTAGATGGAATTAAGTTTGCTAGCTAGTTGACCTTAAAGTAATGAGTTATCTTGAATTATCCAGTGGGACCAATGTAATCACAAATATCCTTAAAAGCACAAGAAGAAATAGCAGTGTTAGAAATTCAGCCTAGTGCTATTGACTTCAGAGATGGAGGATGGAATCCATGAGTCAAAGAATATAGGTATCTTCTAGAAGCAGGAAAAGGCAATAAAGTGGTATCAGTTAATCTATTATATTTATGAAAATTTGGCATAGAAGTCATGTAAAAATAATACAAATAACTAGGATAGTTTTCAAAACAAAAAATAAAATGAGAGAAGTCACCCTACCCCATATCAAGACTTGCATAGCACTGATAATCAAGACCTTTATGGAAGGTCAAACACACAGATCAATGAAACAGAGTGCTGAGAAATAGCTCCACACAAGTATGACAAATTGATTTTTGACAAAGATGCAGAAGCAGTCTAATTGAGGAAGAAGTTAGACAGCTATCATAAAAAATACAGCTCCATCACTTCGATGCTTTCAGCTTCATGATCATAAAAGGAAAAATTGAAAAATTAGACTTCAGCAAAATTAAAGCATTTCCCCCTTTGAAGTACCCTATTAAGAAGATGAAAGGATAATATGTAGACTACAAGAAAATATTTGCAAACCACATATCTGACAAGAGACTGGAATCTAAAATGTATGAAAAATTCTAAAAATTCAACATTAAAAAACTAATTAGAAAAGAGACTAAAGTCATAATGAAACATGTCACTGAAGAGTTACAGATGAGTAGGTGGCAAATAAGCACACGAAAAAATATTCAATGTCATCATTTGCAAATGGGAAGAAGACTAAGAGATGGAGGAAGAAGAAGGAAAGGGAGGCAAAGGAAACAAAAATAATTAAGACGTGTCACGTATAAGTACCAACTCCCCACAAAGAATGTAATCACTATGGGCTGCAAACGTACACTAATAAAAATATAAATTTTAAAATAAATAAATGAAACACACAAATTATCTTGGGCCAGCACAGGGTCAGGACCCTCTGCTTCATTATCTTCCCCCTCCACCCCTTAATCCTCTGGAAGGCTTTGAGTGGCAGTAGCACATGGGAGCTGCCACCTTCCCTGACAACAGTCCCTACCAGCCCATCTCCCCAAGACTCCTCTTAAACAGGTGTCCTACTTCAGAATCGTGGCAATGGGGTTTGCTTGCTTTGTTACTCTTTTCATCATAGATCTGCTTGTGAGGAGATATTGACCATGAACACTTCTCTTTATTGACAAGAACTTTTGGTGTCAGGATCGATGCCTTCAAATTGTTTTAATATTTGGATTATAATCATTGGCTAGTATTATGAAGTCAACTAATGACAAATGCTGGAGGGACTGTGGGCAAAAAGGAACCCTTTCTCACTTTTGGTGGGAATCCAGGCTGGTGCAACCTCCATGGAAGTCAGTGTGGAGATTCCTCAAAAAGCTAGGATTGAAAGTCCCATTTGACCCAGCTATTCCTCTTCTGAGTATCTTCCCAAAAGAACTAACAATATCTCATCACAGCAATATATGTTTATCTATGTTCATCGCTGCCCAATTCATAATTGCTAGATCATGGAAGCAGCCTAAACGTCCCTCGACTGAGGGATGGATAAAAAAAATTGTGGTATTTCTACGTAATGGAATACTACTCAGCTATAAAGAACAATGAACTAGACATTTTTGCCCTCAAATGTATGAATGCTGAGGATATGCTTCTCAGTGAACTGAATAAGTCACACATATGTGACTATCGTATTATTGCACTGGTTTGAAGAACTCAAGCAAAACCTATGTATATATAAAAATTACTTGGGTCAGTTAGAGAAAAATAAAATGAGAATGTTTATTATTTGATATTTGGATCCAATTTTGCTTTTTGAATTTCATTTTTTTCTGCCTCAAAAATGAATAGGTCTTGAAATCTTTAAAAAAATGAACTGTTTGTAGATGAAGTTTTAGCTTGTGCTGGTGCTTTAAAAATTTTCTCCTTAGACATAAATTTGTATATGTGTATGCATAGGATGGTTAAAATGACTATACTTCTAAATGTATTGGTTATTGAAAAGGAACAGTTGATACCCCCATGTTTACATTAATTTTGCATGTCTATATCTGTTAATCTAAACAACCCTTCTGAAGGTAGCGATATGCAATATTGCAACCATTGTCAAATTCCTATCATCTTGCTTTGTGAACCTATAATATTACTGTTTTGGGTTTGAAAAAAAAGCACTAGCTATAATAAAGTTAGATAATTCCTTGACTATTAATACAACTCAGTGCTATACAATATTTTTCTCTAAATTTTCAATGTAGTTGATCATTTTTGCTCTTTTAAACTACATTTATTAGTACCTGTTACTTTTACAGAATATTGGGTTTTGATGTGGCATTTTCATACATATATAAAAAATTTTGGTCATTTCATCCACTCTATTTCAATCCATTGCATTCTTCCTTCTATACTTATTTCCTTCCTCTTAACTAAGAGCAGTCTCTATTCTACTTTTAAGGAAATTGCTGACATTTTAAAATGCTTTTACCAAACCCATCGCTGAATTTTCTTGAGTTTTTCTTTCCCTTCTCTTCCTGTTCTCTTTTCCCTCGCTTCTTCATCAACTATTCCTTCATTCAGTGAAGGGATTTTCATCTCCATTAAGAAGTCATGGGATCTCATCATATATGTGGTCGGTCTCTGACTAAAGCATTGTTAAATGGGGCCAGGATGCAAGGCGCTTGGATCTTTCATACTTGTTAGAGACCAAAAATTCTGGAAAATAAGGTGGCAGGTTTTTAAAAAGTAAGCATGGCTTAGAGTTAGAGAGCTAATCTAGCATATGTGAAGCTCTGACTTCAAATTCCAGCAAAAATAAATACATGAACAATAAGTAAAATAACTAAATAAAAATTAAACA
Organism: Dasyprocta punctata; assembly: GCA_004363535.1. Taxonomy (NCBI): domain Eukaryota; kingdom Metazoa; phylum Chordata; class Mammalia; order Rodentia; family Dasyproctidae; genus Dasyprocta; species Dasyprocta punctata. The sequence continues at coordinate 64,288 of RJWM01010223.1, forward strand.
TGGATTTCAGTCTGGCAATGTGCTCCTAAATGCTAATCTCAGAGAAATAAAAATTGATGCCTAGATAAAGACTTACAAATATTCACAGCAACTTGATTTTTAATAACTAATGAAACAGAATATGCAACCCAGAAATAGCCACACAGCCATATGGCCAGTTGATTTTTGACAAAGCTGCAAAAGCAGTTCGGTGGAGGAAGAACATTCTTTTCAGCAAATGGTCTTGGAGCAACTAAACATCTAAAAAAATCTAAATGTTTCTTATCTAAGTAGGTAATTTGAACA
>RJWM01010224.1:0-64329 GCA_004363535.1 Dasyprocta punctata
TTTATTTGAAATGCACAATAATCCAAGCATCACCTTAGGCGTATTTCACATATCAATTTAATAAATCATTGAAGAACTTTTGCTCCTCTTTTTTATAGATTAGGCATCTCAGCAACAGAGCTTAGGTAACCTCTTCGCCTTAATCCAGCCAATGTATTGTAATCACTTGGATATTGTTAGTATTTCTCCAAATCTTTTCCTCCAATCTACCAAACTATCCCTAGACAAATACACTTTTCATAGCACTACAGAGGCACCTACAATTCCAGGTTTAAGATTCTAGATTCTGGCCAGATACTGCATAAATAGGAAGAAACTAGGAAGAACTGGATGTTCCCACCCAGCCAACAGTGATGTCACTGCAGTAATACTCCATGTAATATGAACTTCATTAGTGCAGAATTAGTAACCCCTCGATAGATGACCTACTGAGCTCCACACTTTTTCCAAATATTGTCTACACTTCTTTACTCACCAGGGAGCAGCTAGGAAGGGAACTTCAGATTCAGATGAGATTTCTCTGCACCACAGCTGTCTTCGTACTACCCTTATTTCTTATCATTCTCTTTTCCTTTTTCCCTTGAGATAGTTCATACACTGCCAATTTTATCCCTTTCCAAAGTTCTTCTCTCCCTGGACGTACTGCCAAAAGGATTACCAAATATGCTTTTCCACATTGGAACTATGAGGGATACAAATCAGAAGGGTTCCTAGCCTGTCTTTTCCTTCTGGCATTTTTCCTTTGCACGTATGATGACTGTTCTCAACCTCGTGCTTCCCACAATTGCTTCCTGTGTGAGTCTCACACCTCTGCCTATATCTCACCTTCCCTATTTAACACTTGGAATCTTTGCTCAGAGGAATCCTGAAAAAAATTATCTACCAGTATTCGTGTAACAAATTCTACAACCAGAAAGTAAACAATTAATTCAGTTTTCTAGATATGAACTTACATTAAGAAAGTCCAGCATTTTCGGTATGTAATGTGTTTGTTTCCCCTCATCAGTCCTAGTTATTTAGAGATACACTTCTGGTGCACTTTCAAAAAATATTCTGTCACGTGAAAATTGCTAGTACAACAAATCAGGGGAAAGGCTCCTTGGAGAACTACAGGTTATATTCTCTTTGCTAGCATGCTGATATAGGCCTCAATAAATCCATTCATTTTCCTTTCTTTGGGAATTTTGATTAAACTTTTTCCTCCTCAAATTTTTATTCAATTTGTAACCCCAAGGACCTATATATTTTAAAACAGTGTTTAAAAAATTTGGTCTTTGAGATTTTCATTTCTTAATTTTCAAGATGCTGGGCTTTTATCAGACCATTTCAGTTTAACAGCATAGTTCATATATAAGGTTCTGTGATATATTGGAAAGAGAACATTGAGCTTATATTTTAGGAACTATACAAAAAGAAAAATTGATCTACTTAGATGGGCCATGTGTGCAATTACAACAATTCAAGCAAGTCAGACACCTGGAGAATGGTTCATTTTTTGTAACACTGAATATTTTCTTACTAAGATATAGCTACAGAATTAGGTTTTAAATGACAGTACATAAACACATACATTTGTAATTATTTTACTTATTTGTAGAAAGCATAAAAGTGGATGGAGTTTAATTTCTCTGAATTGCAATTTTTAGAAACTTGAAATTATACTTCTACACTTCTAAAGAGGTTAGACTCTGCACATTTCACAGCACAATTTATTTGCATTTACCAGCATATTATGGATCACTTAAAATATTTTATGTTTTTATTTGTGGTGCTGATAATCAAACCTGGGGCCTCACACATACTAAGTACACTACCACTGGACTACGATCTCACTCCTTAAAATGTTATTATATAATATTTACTAAAAAATCTAAAAAGGTTTTCCATGAGTTCTCTCTGAAATTGCTGCAGCATTTTGTGCTTTTCCAAGTATAATTTCAGGATAATTCATTTTATGCTGATTTCATGGCTTCAGAATCAGTTATAATCAAGGATTGAGAAGTGATTTACCTCTCCAGACACATTGATCTATTAATTGCTAAAATGTACAACAATATTTGCCATGTGATTGGTATCTTAATATAATGGATATGGGGTTGTAAAATGAAGGATATCTGGAGTTTGAAAAAACATTTGAAAGTCAAAATACAATAGTAATCTCCTCTTCCACATTTTGATCAATGACCACATGACTTCTTCAGGAATATTTGTAGAATCTCATTACTTGAAATAGTTCTGGCTGGTTCCTTGGACCAGGGACTAAATTCCTCTGGCTCAAATTTTGCTCCTGGGCCAAACCAGATTAAGCTTACTGATTTTTATCCAAGATAATTCCTCAAATACTTAATGACAGCTATTGTATTCTGTATAAAATTCTCTTTTACACAATTAGTGTAAATTCTAATAAACAACAACAAAAAAGATCTTTTGCCAAAATGGAAGGAGATAAAGAGATAGAGGGATGGGGAAAGGAGAAGAGGGGAAGGGGGTAAAAAAAGGATTAAAGATGTGTGCTGGATTAACTTATGGTCAACTTGTAACACCCAGCTGAACTGAATCAGCCATGGTTCTGGGCATGGAAGGCCCACCTGAGAACTGTCGCCAATGGAGTAAAAGGAGAACTGGGGCCTGGGGAGAGATGCTGTGCTATTGATTGTTCTGGAGAAGCTTGACTTGATCTGAACTTGGCTGGTCTCATTGGAGGAGGAGCTTGGGTTCTTACTGTCACTGAGGATGCCTGAGGCTCTTTCAGGGGAACTCTGGTCTTTACCTCAAGAGTCACTTCCTGGCTCCAGTGCAGACCCCTCAGCCTGCTGGCACAAATCCTTAATCCCACTGTTATGCAGACATTTTTAGCTTTCAGCACTGACCCTTGGGTCTTCCCAGTACAGATCCTTGATACAGACCTGCATGAGACATTGTCGTGGGTTCTAGGCCTCCAGCTAGACTCATGGAGCATGTTGCCATGGGAGGGAGATTTTCAGCTGGATTCCTGCAGGGCATTACCGTGGGATCCAGGCTCTCAGCTGGATTCTTTGGGTCTCTAGTGTGTGGACAGATCTCCTGCACTCTTCTGCATTTGACTCTTTGGGTGAATATTATAAAGTAACTCTGTAAATTATTTGTCCTATATCACATCTATTCCCTTGTAAACCCAAACTACAACAAGATTCATAATGTACATGAGGCATGTAATCATTCTGTACTGTAAACATGTACTAATAGAAAATAAAAATTTGCAATAAAAAAACTAATACAACCAAAATATTTAGAGAAGTTTTAAGGTTAAATTTCTAAACTAAGTATCATGAGTATATCACACATTTATGTCTAACATTTAAAAATTTAAAAGTCTGCATTGTGACATTAACATAAGCCAAATTTTTAAAAAAATAATTTATTTCTTAAAACATTCAGTATTAGGTTTCATTTAGTATAAAGCATCTACCATAATATTTTTATGTTTATTGATGTAGCGTGAGACACAGATGGCTGGTTCATTGTTTAGCAAAAATGATTTCTTTTTGAGATTTGAGTTCATGTTTAGTTTAGTCTAAAAATACCATTGCTAATCTGAAGGAATATAATAGACTATTCTATTGACTTGGCTGCAACAACTGGAACAATACATTATTTAGGATGTCCTTGTTATTACTGAAGAAATCATAAAGTTAATCAGACGGTGTCCGTAAGAGATAAGTATTGCTCTCATGATAGAAATGAATTTAGATTTTAGTCTCCCTGCTTTATGGACTCTCAAATCTTAGTTTGTTTTCACTCTGTAACTACTTTCTTATGAATTATTCTGTTTGACAGGTAACTTTACACAAAGATATCCCTTGAAAGGTAATCTAGAAATGTAATTTTTGTGCCTTTTATTTTTAAAAGGTGGGCCTCTTAGGTTGTTTCTGGGGATGATGTAACATGATCAGAGAAATAAATATTTTTACATATTAGAAAAATAAATATTTATCTCTGGCTTTCCAAATCACTGATCTTCTATTCATGCTAACGTAAGCAGCTAATGTGTTATTTACACTTTTAATGACCATGACCATACAAGCTGTCTGAATTTATGTACAGCTATGAACCATCATCTCAGAAACCTCTCGTGGTTTCTTTCTGCTTTCCTCAAAACTCCTTTTCCTTCCTAGCCTCTGTTCCTCTTTGTGTCTCACTAACTTGATTTTCACATGTCCTGTAACACTGACTACTAACGTCTGGGGTCTGAACAGTTCCGTTTATTTACACTTTGTTTTCACATTTGTGTTCGGCCCATGATTTACATAACTGTTCCTAACTCGAGTTGTCTCAATGTTAGCAGTCAAGTTGGCCAAGGATATTATCAACAAATTACTCTGCTAAAAGTAGATGTACTCAGTTTGAGCCAAATGTTGGCCGTCAGTAACTGTCACACGCAACTTGAGGGTCAGTTCCTGCCCTCCTTTTCTTACGCATGGCTGTACTAGACATCAGAATGGATGCAACTGGAACTGAACATGAGTGTTCAGATAGGATTTGGCGTGGAAGTCACTGACAGCAGAACTTGGCTCAGGATTTGTTTAAATAAAGTACCTCGAGTTGGAGTACAGGAAAGGGAGGGAAAGACAAAAGAAGGAGAGGAAACTTCTGCCTATTTTTGAGTTCTCTTAGAGGACAAAATGCTTGAAGTCTGGTATACAAAACAAATGGATATAGTAAGAGATTTTATGCTATGATAATGAAGGACAGGTAATCTACATGATACATGGGACTCTTCACAATGAAAATCTACCAATGGAAAAGAAGACAGGAAAGCAAATTGATATCTTTATTCATTTCTTATCTATTTGCAATGCATTTCCAAATCCATAGCAAATGATTCTGCTTTTATCCAATGTAAATTCTCTTTGATTCTTCTCTTGCTCTCAGACTGTCCTCCACTTTATACTTGATTTATTTTCTTTTCTGTCCCACAAACAGTGTCCTACTGAAACAAGACTCACCTTTCACTGGAATCACTAGATCTTGTCCTCTTACCTATACAGGATATAGCTTTCTCAGTCTTTGTCCTTGTGTATTATTTTTTTTCTCATTTTGATTTTGGAGTTTAAATTAGGAGTGAAATACTGGAAACAGATTCACAGAAGAGAGCTCAAGATAAGGGGAGGCAACTCATGATAATCTGAAAGCTCCAGAGTGGGAGAAGTTTTGCACCAGGCTGGGACTCTTCACTTGGAAATTTCATCAAAAGCTTGATTTATTTACTCTGTGCTTAACTTACCTTGTTGTTTTTCAGGTATTTCTTCTGATTTGATCTTTCACTGTTTATAGTGAGTCTTTTCTCTCTCCAAATTTTCTACTTAGTTGTCTTTGTGGCTGAACTCAATCCCTTCTTTATAAGAATGACTGATCTAGTTTCAACCTTGACTCACACCTGTAATCCCAATACTCTGTGAGGTTGAGGGAGAATTGCTCAGCCCAACTCGGGGAACTTATTGACTTGGTGAAACACTGTCTCAAAAGTTATAAAAATATTAAAAAGTCTAGGTGTGTGCCTCAGTGCAAAAGCCCTAGATTTAATCTCCAATACAACAGAAGAAGGAGAAGGAGAAGGAGAAGGAGGAAGAGGAGGAGGAGAGGAAGAGGAAGAGGAAGAAGAAAAAGAAGAAGAAGAAGAAGAAGAAGAAGAAGAAGAAGAAGAAGAAGAAAAGAAGAAGAAGAAGAAGAAGAAGAAGAAGAAGAAGAAGAAGAAGAAGAAGAAGAAGAAGAAGAAAAAGAAGAAGAAGAAGAAGGAGGAGGAGGAGGAGGAGGAGGAGGAGAAAGGAAAAAATGGTGGTAGAAGAGAAAATGAAAAATCCACAATCAAAAATTAACCTGAAAATATCCACCATTCTGACTAAATTAAGACAGCTGATGTTTTACATGGTCTCAGGTGTCAATATGTATTACTTTATGATTCTTAACTGGAGCAGATTTGATGATTACATATTGTTATGGTTGATATATTGTGGCAATTTGAGAGGCTTTGAAGTTTAACTAAGAGACTCAGCAAGGAACCAGGGTCCTTGCTTTGTAAACATCTTAAGCCTGTTCAAGAGGAGGGAACAGAGGTGGTGTGAGTGCTACACCCACTCTGAGGTGTTGGTAAACTGCTTACAATATAAGGGAGGAAAACAAGCTTGTTTTCACCCACTTCTTGCTCTTGCTGCCTTTGCTGTCTTCTGCCACCTTGAAGTATTGCCCCTGTGCTGTGCCACCCTGCTTTGGGGTCAGCTGATTATGAACTTAAACATCCACAAACTGTAGGCTAAATAAACCTTTCTTTCCTTAATTTTGGATGTCTGATATTTTGCCTTAGCAATGAGAGAAAAGTGACCAAGGCAGAATTTGGTACCAAGAAAGTGGGATTGTTTCCGTGACTATTCTTGACCACGTGGTTCAAAGACCTTTGGAAATGGCTTGTGGGAAGAGTTTAGAAAGGTTTGGAGATATTAACTGAAGGCGTAGTGCTGGAACATCTTAGGCTGTTCTGTGTGGGAGATTCTGATTAAATATTAGAAGACTAGAAGGTTGATAGAAATCCTGCTAGTAAAGACCAGGCCCAGGAGCTTTCTGCCATGAAGGACTGCACTGGGGGCTGAACTCCAGATGATGTATATTATGGCTTAGCAAAAAGTTTGTCCGCATTTTGCTCTTATCCTGAGACTTTGCCTGAGACTAAGATTGAGGGCCGTAGACTAATTAATCTGGCAGAAGAAATTTCGAGGCAGTAGTATGTTGAGATGGCATGGCTATCTTTGGGGGCTATTAGCCAGATCTATGTTGTGAATCAAGAGCAAAGAGCCCAACAGGATGATTTAAAACTTGAGTTTGGCCAGAAAGAAAGCTCCAGTAAAGCTGTGGACTGCAAAGACAGAGCTGAGGAAATTGCATTTGCTGAGAAAGAACAGGAGATTAGAAAAGATGGCCTGAAGGTATCACAACAAGCAGCAAGTCTCCACCTTCTGCAGCCTCAAAACTGCAAAAGTGAAAGACTGCTCTGAGGAGAAAGCTGCAGAGTATCATGTTCCAGAATGGCAATGACCACACCATGTTCCAGAATGGCAGCAGCAAAGAAAATTTGTTCCTCAGAATTGGATTCAGAGTGCCCAGCAATCCAGACACTTGGTCCCAACAGCCAAGAGAGAGGAAAACCTAGCTATTGCTCTACCTAGCAGAAGACCTTGGCATCATCCACATGATGCCAGTTTTAGGGACATGCAGAATGCAAGACTTAATGGGGTTAAGGTGGCTTCCACCTTGATTTCAGAAGAGCTGGGGGGCCAGACAGTGTGCCTCTGAGGGGGAAGTGTGTGAAGCTGTGAGGGTGAAGCCAAGGGTGCAATAGAGATCCCAGAAGTTTGGAAAAGCCAGAAACATGGAGCATCTAAGGAGAGGTGCTAGGAGTGAGTAAAGCATACCTAAGAGAGAAGCTGTGGAAACTGTAACCACCAGAAGCGCCATAGGGGTAGTTGCTCAAGCCATTTGGAGCTCATGGCTTGCCACAGATTGCTTCAGATACTGGATGTGCAACTACAGGACTTAATATTAGCCTGATGGATTTTGGACTTGCTTTGGTTCCAATGTTTTATACTCCCGCATTTGTACCTTTTGGAATCAGAATGTTTATTTTGTACTATTGAACATTGGAAGTGTTTAACTTTGTTTTCATTTGTACAGGGGTTTGCAGCTAAGAGTTTGTCTTACATCTTGGAGGAGACTTGGGACTTGGACTTTTCAGCAATTCTGAAACTATTAGGACTTTGGCGACTCTTGCAGATGGATTAAATGCTTTTTGCATAAAGTGTTGTGCATGAATCTTTGGGAAGTCGGGGGAAAACGTTATAATTCTAATGTAATATAATGTTGATAGACTTAATACTGGTTCTTTAGGGTTGTTAAACTGTGTTATAATATTCAAGGTGTTAAATGTTAAGAATAAACATGTTTTTGTATCTGGAAATTGATTTAAAGAAATGTGCCTGGTTGACAAGTTGACAAGGGGTGAATTGTTATGGTTGATACATTGTGTCAACTTGATAAGTTTAGAAGTTTAACTGAGAGACTCAAGAGGGAGCCAGGGACCTTACCTTGTAAATACCCTGATCCTGTTCAAGAGGAAGTCACAGAGATGGTGTGAGTACTATACACATTCTAGGGGCGAGGGGGGCGGTGTTGGTAGACTGCTTACAATATAAAGGAGGAGAAGAGGCTTGTTCCCCCTTGCTTTTTTCTCTTGCTACCTTTATTGTCTTCTGCTGCCTTGGAGTGTTGTTCCTGTGCTGCACTGCCCTGCCTTGGAACCAGCTGATTATAGACTGAAACCTCCACAAACTGTGAGCTAAAGAAACCTTTCCTTCTTACTTTTAGATGTTGGGTACTTTGTCTCAGCAATGAGAGCAAAGTAACAAAGACAGATATGTGTGAGTGAAAATTCTCACTGTATGAACTTGCCAAAATTGGGGCACAGAAAAAAGAGGAAGCAATCAGATCACAGAAAAAGTACATGAATTTAGGAACAGTCATTAAAAAATGTGTCAGGGAATCAGAATTCAGGTTTGCAAAGCAAACAAACAAATAACCACAAGACTTAGCCTGGTATTTTTCTTTTCCCTAGGTATTGATTATGCTTGATCAGTCTATATCTTTCATTGATGGAGCCTGGCCCCTCCTGGTTGAAACAAAAATCTCATAGTTTCTTTCTACCTCATAGCACTGCCCCTGTATCTCTCTTATTACAATGCTTCTGGCTTTCCTTTACTCAAGGGAAGGGTCCTAATGTACAGCTGAGTTCTCAGAAATCTTGGTTTTCTTTTTTATCATTTCAACATCTCTTTTTTATTCATTCTTAACAGTGTAGTTTTCTTGCCCTTGGGAACCCCTCTGAGAAATGTATCTCTAATTATTTTGTTTCTTTCCTTTTCTTCCCCATTTCCCTTCTATCTCAAGCTAACCTCTAGATCCATTTATACCCCTCTCTCATTTTCTGCGTCCTCTTGACCTTTTCCACTTGGTCCATTTTGTTAGCTCCTCAACTTCAAATGCCCAATTCTGGCCACTATTTCTTTCATTTGTCCTAGTGTCCCATGAACATAATTCTCATAACAGATCCCCTTGGGGCATGGTCCCTATGTCAGCTACCTTTTCTTTTTGCCAAACTATCCAGAAGCTAGTGCCCTTGAAATCTGTCCATTTTACCTAACTACTGGTCTTGTCTTATCTCAAATCTTCCCAGATGCAGGTTTCTCAGTTATTGTTCCAGGCATTGCATCCAATTAAAATGTAATTTTACTTTTCAGATACAGGCTGGTGTGATTAAGGATATCAGAGTTTCATTTCTTTTGGTTAGTAGTTTTTCCTGAAAATAAAAAATAATGACTTAATCATCGGGGACAGTTTTGTCCAATATTAATTTTTTAAAACTGCAGAGGAATGAAAGCTCTAGCACAAACTTTCATTATCTATTAACTTCAAAATTAATTCCTTGAGTTACTAAACAATAAAATTTAATCATTAAATATCCAAGCCATTTATACTGACAGGGCCATTTCTTTTTCTTCTTCTTTCTTCCCTTTCCTGCCAGTTTTGTCATTTACTGCTTCCTTTGCTCTACCCATTAACTCTAGTATCTGGATTTCCTCTTGACATAAGCTTGCACACTTTCCAATAAATTACTGAAAAGATGACTTTTTGTAGGAATCAAAGATTAAATGGAGATAAAAATAAAATAATGCACCCAGTTGGGTGACAGTCTAGAGCTCCAAATGTTTTACTTGAAGGACAGACAGGTTAAATCATGTTTAGTTAAAGATGTGTTCCCCTCGGCTGCGTTCTCTTACTGATGTGATAATATGGAGTAATAACTCGCCTTGGGAAAAAGAGGATTCTTATCTTCAGAGAACTATGTAAGGCATGGTAATACCTGGAATAGAAGAGACAAGAACTGGACATTCAGGTTTGGATACTATCTAGTCTTTAAAGAAGAATGTCTTTATAATTAATCTTCGTTTCTTCCCTAATTTGCTTACAAAGCAAACATATGTGAGAACAAGTCACACATTTCAGACAGGATTAGTTCACATTTACCACCCTTGTTTCCTGGTTCATTTATTTTTTTCAACATCCAATAAATATTTTTGGGTTTTTACTATAGACCGGGGAATGTAGTAAGAATCAGAGCCAGGTAGAATTTAAATTATAGTTGTGACTAAGAGTCAAAGATGCATTGCTTAATGAAGCTCAGAGTTTGAGCTAAGTCAGCCATATAACATATCTGATGGCAACAAGTGCTCAAGAGAAAACTGAACCAAGAATATAGAGTAGGGAATTTGTAAAGTCAGATAAGGTGAAATAGCACATGAACAGAGAATCACAGACGGTGAAAGAGTTAACCACTGTAGATCACTTGCAGAGGCAAGTTCTAGACTGAGGAAAGCAAGGCAAGGATCCAGAGTCGAAAGCATGTTTGAGGAATAGCATCCATGGCTGACAATAAAAAAGGAAAAGAACATAGGTGAGATCAGGGGAATAGTTGAATCAGATAAAAACCTTTGTCTTTTACCTTCAGTGAATTGAAAAGGAGAATTTTGAACAACAAAGAAAAAGAAATCTGTTTTATTTTAACCAGATAATTCTGGTTACACAATTGAGAATAGGCTGGAGTGAGGAATACAGGGCAGAGAGAGATCTATTTGGATACTATTGCAATAATCTGGGTGAAGGATTATAGTGGTTTGGACCAGGCTGGTAGCAATAGCAGGTGTAGCAGTGGTTAGCACTAAAAACTCTTTGAAGCAGAAACTATAAGATTTACTGATGATCAGATGTACAGTATGAGAAAGGCATGAAGAATGACTCCATGGATTTGGGACTGAGAAACTGGGAAAAGGAATCACTCTTTCCTCAGCTGGAGAAGATTGCAAAAGAGACACTTTTTTCTTTCTTTTTTTCCTCCTTTTCTTGCCTTCTCTTTTTTTTTTTAAAGTAAAGGAGTTGGTTATAGGGAGAAAGACCCAAGGAGTTCAGGTTTGATTGTGTGGATTGCAAAATGCAGTAAAATGCTCAGGAGAAGAAATCTAGGTGGTAATCAAATGCTGGACTCTGAACTGCAGATGGGGGTTCTGAAATAGAAACATAAACCTGAGAGTCCTCAGTACAATGATAGTATTTAAAATCAGAAGATTAAGTGAAATCAGTCAAGGAGTTAATTAAGATAGAAAAGAGCAACCATGATCTTTTAGGAAAAATAGACAGAAAGGGCAGCCAGTATGTAGTACAAAACTCAGGAGTGTGGTTTCCTGGAAGCCAGTTGAAGACATATTTTCAAGGAGAAAGAAGTGATCCTGTGTAAAATTCTGCTGGTGGCCAAGTAAAACAACGACTGGGAAGTGTTGCTATCCTTTCTCTTGAGTCACTTCTTGAAATCTTTCTATGCAAAGATCAGGCATATGAACTGGGATCCAGAAAATGAGGACAATTTTCCTCTGTATCTATTTGTTAATTTCTTGTGTACATTCATCTCATTAGGTGAACTACATGGGGATTTCTCTTCTTCCTTCACAATTCTCTATGGAGTGTTCCCACAACCTAGTCCATGACGATGCATTTCTCCTGAAAACAACTTCCTGTGTTTGAGGATATATGCTTCTTCATTAGTACTGCCAAACAGCCCCTGAGGTTCATGGTCAGGTGAGCACAATCTCTTCCAAGACGTCAGTCCAACTTTTCAACAACACTGAGCCTCTGTAGAGGACTTTCCAGATGAAAACTTAAAAAAAAAAAGGATTGTGCATTTGCATTTTTATAAATTGTGCTCTAAATTGATTTAAGCATTTAATAAGTGACTGGAAAGTGACTATAGGCTGAAAACCACCGCTATAAAGCAACAGCCATAAAGACAATGGAGAGTATGTAATGACCAAACAGCAGCCATATGTTCAGAAGAAACTAGGCTGGGTGTGGCACATAAAAGGGCTGCTGTAAAGCATGAGTGCATGGCTGGAAAGGGCGGAGGAGAGGATTTATGAAAAAGTAGTGGGAAGGCTGCCAAAGCAATTCTTCCTCCAGAGATAGCTAGAAAGGGAACATAAATAAATAGCAGTGATTCATTCTCTGTGATGCTATAAACCTTGTCCTGCAGACCTTATTTACGTAGGAGAGAGGCCTGTGATGACTCCAGTTTATTTGTGAGAACGTGGAAAAATGATTGGATTGACTCAACTCACCAGTCCCCAAGATGGTCAGTTTTTATTTTCCTTGGGGAACTTTAAAAAGAAAAAAAGTACGTGGAGTAAATGCTGAAACTAATAGGAGATGATGGCAATATTCAAAACTCAGTATTTAACTTTTCAAGGAACTGCTTATTAATTCCATTTCTAAGTCTTTGAAACACATGGCTTTTCAAAGTGAAAATTTCTGAGTAAAGACATCTGTCTCTTTTATTCACAGAAATAAATCATATGGAAGCTATATATTAAAGGACATTGTGCTTTCAATGCTATCAGTTATAATATATTCCATTTATCTTCCTTTCTCTATGTCTATCAATCTATGATTCTATCATCTATCATGTGTGAAAAAGATCAGAGAACATTTTGACATTTTCCTACACAAATAATGACAGCATGTATAGCCACTTGTTTTACAGTATTTCCATGAAATATATTCTTGAGTCTGCAGGAATAAGAAATCATGTCATGATTGCAAATGCTCTTTTCTCCATCTTCATGGAGCTAATGGCCCCTTAAGTGCCACGACCATCTCAGTACAAAAGCACAGCAAATTATTTCAAACTATCATTGATATGATGCAGATAATACAGTTATGAGATCTAGATATTGTACCCACACTTGTTTTTATAATCGCTCAACAAATATTTACAAAGTGCTTAACATGAAAAAGCCACTCCACAAAAGGAAATCTTAATTTCTGGCAAGTTTTCAAAGCTGCGAACTATGCCATCATGTTCTCTCAAACAAACTAACTATTGTAAACATCCTAGAAGAGGCTTTAGAAAGCCTTCTCTAGAGCAGGGTTCTTAACCAAGGGCTTGTGCAGTGGCTCCAGTAGTCTGGGACTGCCTGCCAAGGGCATGTAAAATTGCACACATTTACCTCATCTGTATATCTGGGGACAGCGGAGAGGGTTCATTGTCTTCATGCAGTTCATAAAGGGTTTGTTAATCCACCAAATGTAAAACATGGAGATTCCAGGACTTCACAGTTTTGAATTCCAAGATTTTCCAGCTTAATTTCTACATTTGGTACTAGCTGAGTTTGTGTGTATGTATGTGTGTATTTCAGAACTGAGTGAATGTTGCTGTTGATTCCTGGGCTTATTCTTTGAGTTCATGATTTGCCATCATGTCTTTCACTGTCATGATGGATATCTTCTGTCCATTCATTCTTACTCTGTTAATAAGCACATCTCCCCCTGCTTAACCAAATACCATGTGACAAGGGAAGACTAAGAGTCAGATGATGGCCAAACATGAAGATCAGCTTTGCAAGTTTTTCTCATCTTGTACTATAATAAAATCAAAATGGATAAAAGACCTAGATGTTATGACAGAGACACAGAATCTGCTGGCACATAAAATTCATATGACTCTTGAAGACACAGGAATAGGCGAAAACATTCTGGACAGAACCCCAGCTGCACAAGAAGTAACACCAACCATCAACAAATAATACTGTATCAAATTTATAAGTTTTCATATGGCAAAAGAAACAGCCAAGAGAGTGAAGAGATAACCTATGTAATGGGAAAAATATTTTGCCAGATATTCTTTAGACAAAACACTAATATCTAGAATATATATATAGAAATGAAAAAAAATAGATCTCCCAAAATAAAAGACCTAATCAAAAAATGGGCAACTGAAATGAATAGACACTTCTCAAAAAAGTACATATGGCCACTAAGTATACAGAAAAAGTTCAGAATCTTTGACCACTAGGAAATGCAAAACAAAACAACATTATATTAGATTCCATCCTACTTCAGAAAGAGAGGTTATCATCAAGAATTTGAAGTCAGGGTCAGGAGTTTAGCTCAGCGGCACAAGTGACTGCCTGGCAAGCACAAGTTCATGGGTTTAATCCCCAGTAAAAAAAAAAAAAAAAAAAAAAAAATCGAAGTCAGGCATGGTGCCTCATGTCTCTAATTCCAGCCCTCAGGAGGCTGAAACAGGAGAAATGCCATGATTTTGAGGCCAGCCCAGGCTACCTGGTGAGTTCAAGCCAACCTGAACTACATAGGGAGGCCGTATCACAAAAATACATACATACCTACATACGTGCAAACCAAGAACTCGAAAAGCAATGAATGCTGGCCAAATCATGGGAAAAAGAAGCCCTTCTATAATATGAGATTGTAAATTAATGCAACCAGTATGGAAATAAGTCTGGAGAGTCTTCAAAGTACTAAAGAAGGAAATTTCATTTGACTCAGCTATTCCTCTTTTGGGTATCTTCCTAAAAGAGTTAAAGACATCATATTATACTGATATATGCATCGCCATGCTTATTGCAGCACAGCATAATAACTAAGACTTAGAAGAGGTTTGTCTGTCCATCAACAGATGAGTAGATAAAAAAATATGGAATATATATATACAAGGGTCCCACTCAGCCATTAGAAGGATAAATTTGAGTCATTTGTAAGAAAATGGATGCAACTTGAAACCATGAGGTTAAGTGAAATATATCAGACACAGAAGGTTAAATATTGCATGGTGTCTCCTCTATGAAAAGCTCAAAGCATAAATAACTTGAAAGCAAAGTAAAAGTTTGAAGATAAGAAACAGGGATATAGGCTTTGTGGAGGTAGCAAGAGGATGTGGGGGTAGGGTGTGATAGTAGGGTGGGGGAGGAAGGGAAAGTAAGAATGATTAAGTTGCTATGTGTATATGTACCAATTCCCCAAGATGAATGCAATAATTAGGTATTACAAGCATATACTAATTTTTAAAAGAAACAAATAAAAGGAAAGAGTCTTTTTGACAGTCCTACTCTGTTCACTGTCTACAAGTTATGTACTATAATTCATGTGTGAAAGAAAGGATCCAAAAAAAATAGGATGATGATTGTGTTAAAAGCAAAGACCTTCCCTACCTGCATGAAAAAAAGTCAAATGAAGAGAGAAGTAAATAAAACGATGAACTTCTACATAGATAGTATGAAGAGCCATTTCCTTCTACTACCTTCTTTACAGAGCTGCATGTTAGAACAAAGCTTTCCTCCTTTCCAGAAAATGCACTTGCCGCCTGCAGATCAGGGCCAGCTGTGGGTGGCTTGTGTTGTGACTCCATTCAGGAATACTTCCAGCCTCAACTCTCCAGATCCACTGCCTTAACTGTTTACTCCTCTCCTCTCCTCTCTTCTTCCTTCCAAGAAAGGCAAGAGGATCCGACATGGAGTCTCTGTTCTGAATATTTCCATTGTCCTAATCCTGGCAGCCCTATTTTCATCAGACTGCAGAGCAGTGGGACCAGGACTGACCTTTAAGACCTGTTCCCAGGCTCTGGGACAGCTCAGCCTGTGGGTGGCAGGTGGGTGATGCATGTTAAGGAGATACGTAAGTCTGTGCACTCATACGCATTGCACGTGGATATGAGCTGAGTCCTTTTATGGCCTTGGTTTGTAGTTTTTGTTTCCTCACTTAAAAGAGATCCCTTGTCTGTCCTGTCCAGTCTTAAGGTTTCCTCCATTGCTCATCCCATCCCTCCCTGTATAATTTACCCCAGCCACCTGCATTTCCCAGGCATGACTTGAGCAGAAAGTATGTTGTCATCTATTGGTTTTATGTCTGAAAGTTCATCTCATTTTGCTGGGCTGGTGATGCTGGCAATGGAGAAATAAGAAATATAGGGAGAGTTTAGTTCCCACTGGTTATGAAGCTAGAGTTTTTTTTCTAATTGACCTACATAAAATAATGAACAGAATCATGTAGGAAGTCTGAGATTTTTACAGTATTTGGGAATCATGAAAATCAAAGGATGGATTGCAACAATCTCATTGTGTAAACCTATAGTGTTATCGTATCGGATTTGTTGTTGTTGTTTGTTTGTCTTTTTTGCTTTTTGTTTCTCTCTTCTGTGTCCTTTTTCTCTTAAATAAAAATAAAAAAATAAAAAATAAAATAAAATCAAAGGATGGGAGGAATTTTGAATTTTTATTAGGAACTGATTATCCCTGAATTCATTTTTATAAAGGACCCTGTATCTATGACCTGATTTTTTTCTTCTTGCCCATCTCTGCAGTAGGATCACACAATCACGTTACTTTCATTTTAATTTATTTAGAAAGATGTCAGCAAACAGAGAAAGAGAAAATGCTAATTCTAAAGTTTACTTAGTATTGTCTAGTTTTTTTTTTCTTTCCCACAGAAGATTATCCTGTAGAAATGACCAGATCACTATACAACATGTCCCTTGAAATTCTGTTTTCTCCTCAGCAGGCTTGTTAGGACAGAGCCATAGAAAAAACCCACAGTTGGGCAAATTTCAAACATCACAACATCTGCAAAGAGCCAGAGCAAGACCTGAAGAGAAAACTACTGTGAAATAAGAATGCAATCATCTCAAATTAAAAGCAGTTACATGATTAACTTAGTGTCCTGCTTACCACAGCCTTGGGACATATTGGAAAGCTTCAAGGACTCATTACCATTCACATGTTCAATCCAAGTGACAAAACGTTTAAAAAGAAAATGTTACAATCCAAATTTTAAAGCATTATTTTCCTACATTGTTCAATTCCTGATTTGAAATAGTGTAAAAGGGAGGGGGGTGTTCAACTGACACTGTATTGGCAAACTAGAGATTATCAAAAAGGAGAAAACGATGAGAATTTTTACAGACCATGGTGGGAAGCATTATGCAACTTCCCACTATGCTAACTTTTGTAATTGTAAATTCTGCTACCTTTTAAGGAGAAAATACCATCAGCCTGCAACATGAGAGCTTTTATGAGAACCAGAAAAAGGCTTTTCCTTCACTCACATCTGTCTTCATTTGCTGCTTGTGTGCTCTGAATTTCATGCTGGCTAGCTCAATCTGAAAAGCAGAAGATGATTTGCTTAAATCAAGCAAATGCATGTGTCCTTGGGCCATAACTATATTTTGAAAATTACATGAAAAGAGTCTTGCTTTGGACTCCATGGTTTTCACCATCTATTGCTTTGACAAAAAGAAAAATAAGTAACAATATAAGTGATCCATAATTTTAAGCAGAGATTTGGTCTATTTATGTGAGTGAATTAAAGGATTATATTTCGAGTAACAGTTTTACCACTTTTACGCTTTTACATATCTAGATAAATATCTAAATTTTTTCTTCCTTTCCTTCCATAGTCAGGCATTTAGCATGGTGGAATTATAGAAGCATTAATCTTATGTTGATTTCACTAGGGTCTCAAACACGTTTTAGAGAATCACTTTTTAAGACGTGTTCCAAGCACTTCACACCATAGATGTTACTACTTCATTGTATTTTCTCATCAATATCAACTGAGTTTTCTGAAGTAAATTATCAGTGCTTCCAGTAAGAATTCATCTGTGAACACAGGACACATGAGAAACCATAAGTCAGAACCCTGTAGTCCATGCCTACTGTTCTATGTCTGGGAAATATTCTGTACACTTCATTCCATAGATTTAATTCTCTTATTGAAACTGCTGAACCTCTGCAGTTAACTGCTACCCTTTGGCCATGATTTTCAGAAGATAACACAGTGGTCACTGATAATAAATTGTATCAGGAACCTATGGCTTCTTTCATTGGGTTAATTCCCCTTACAGTTTCTAAGGTGGAGCTTTGATCATTATTTATTGCAGTTAACAGTTTGGTTCCTTTTCCTCCAAAATGGCCAAATTAAGATGAATTCTGTCAGCATTTAGTGCTACCCAAAAGTGTCTTCAAAGACCCTCTGTTGGGAAATTTTGCTTATAGTCTCTTAGTCTTGACCTGGGCCTGGTTGTATACATCTGTAATCCCAGCACTTGGGAGGCTGAGACTGGAGGATCACAAGTTCAAGGCCAGCCTGGGCTACTTACTGAAACTCTGTCTCATAAAAACCAATAAATAATGATGATAATCTTTTGATTTTCCTCCTCTTGATCAGAATCTAACCTCTTGCAAAGCACATTTAAAATATCTAGGTAAGTAAATTTCTGCTAAGTATCCTAAAGTGTGATGGTTTGAAACAATGAATGTATTCAGAGCCCACACAATTCATTTCAAGTTCCTGGCTCAATAGCTGATAAGCAGGAAGGAGCTTAATAAATAAATGAATGAACTGACTCAGATTCAGGGAAAAAGTTTTAGTGTACATGAGAATGGTTCTGGAGCTAGTGAGTGTAAGCTCGTGGATTAAAGAAAGTAGGGTACTACTGATTGTCCAGCTAAGCATCTAAATCATGCTGCACACACAGGCTGTGCTCATGAGCATTTGATGGATACATTTCACACCCTTCCCACTCCATCTTAGATGCCATTGGTCTCACCAGTGACACGCTTTCACTATCTGTCTGCTGGGGGAACCTAATCAATGCCAATGACTCCTCAAAGCAATGGTGGTATTCAGCACATTTATCAGTGTCTGCAGCTTGTGTGCCTCAGCCATTCAGAATCAGCACTGGCTGTAAACAACCTGGACAACTGAACTAGGGCTCACCCCCTGACCATCCTCACTTCCTACAAAGCCTGCAATCTCAGATCTTGCTAGAGGCCCAGGGGGGCTTTAAGAGTTTCCTTCAGCTTGCTGTTAAGAGCTGTCACTCCTGAAAACACTTTTTTTTTAATCAGTCGTATTAAAAAAAAAATCTTGTGACAGTTGTCAGAATCGGTGTAATCATCATTAATTTAGAAATTCTCAAAGGTAACCCAGAGTTCATCCAGCTGCAGTTTATTCCATTGATCACAATAATTCACCCCACCCAGAACTTTCCCCATGAAAGGAATCTTCTTGGAGTGGCCATCTGGATCACATTACCCTAATCAGAGTGCGTGGAGCAGGGGAGGTGCAGACACTATTTCCACTGAAGAGTCAGGCTCGCTAATTCTTGGATGCCTTGCCTCTCTTTGCCTCTGCTCTCCTCCCCTCCGCCCCCCTTCCTTCTCATTTCCTTCTTTTCTTTCTCTTTTCCCTTTCTTTTATTTCCAATAAATGAGTGTTTGATTTTTTTTAACAGACATTACAAAACTGGGCTACAGTCGGTTTTATTTTCTCTGAATAACACACAATCTGTAAACCACCTTCCCAATTTATATGCATTAGGCCTATGGAGGGAACTGGGCTAAGTTAAAAACCTTCCTACTTGCAGATAATTGTGCAATTGCGAAAAGCATTGGCTCCAGTTTGGATGGTCTAAATCACACATCACTGGCCCTGAATCTGGCTTATAGCTTTTTTTCTGCTTTTAATTTCCAGGAATTTTTACACATCTATCTACATACTTCCATATATTCCCATGTGTTAAAAAATTGGGTTATTAATAAGGCATGTTGAATGTGAAAGTACAAAGTTAATTGACAAATGTGAACTGACAACTGGGATAATGAAATGTTTCATTCACAGTGGGTCTAATTTAATATCTCTAAACCCTTGGAATCTTGGTTCTCTTTTTTTTTTTATTTATAACTTAGGGAAAAGACAGCAAATAACATTTGTCAGCTCCCAAATCAATTAGTAGTTAAGATATTTTTTACCCTCATATCTATTTCCTTGCTATAAAAATAAAGGGCAATAAAATTCAAGTATGACATTCTGTCTTTCAAATTAGCACTTCCCTTCAAGGGCACCTGAATAATTGATGGATGTTTGTTAGGTGCTGCTTACCATCAGAATTAATCAGCAAATGCTGGAGTTCTTTCCAATGTTGTTTCCTAAGTAACTGAAAAAGAGGAAATCTAGATTTGTATCTCTTAAAGAACAAGAGGACAGTTTATTTTAGAATAGATAATGAGTTCCAAATCTATCAATGTTGAACCCAAAAGCTTCAAATAAACAAAAAATCTAACAAACATTGCCTTAAATAAAAAAAGGATTTTTCTCATATACCCAAAAGTCTAGAAACTGACAGTCCAGGGTTATTGCAGAGAGGTTAAAGATATCAAGGAATCAGGTCCTTTCAATCGCCTTACACAACCTTCAATCTCATGGTTACAAAATGACGATGACAACTCCAGCCATCACATTCTCATTCCAGACAGAAAAGAATAAAGTAAGAATAAAGAAAGCTTTCCCACTCTCGAATAAAGACTACTCTGTCAGCCCGGTTGCCCAAAACCATTTTACATAGCCACCCCTTAACAGAAAGTGAGAATGAAGATTTTCTTTTAAAGTTTGGTAAAGAGGAGTGAAGGAGCTTGGACCAGGCACCTACGCTAAACAGACAGAGAATATTTACCGCACGTGGTTCTGACTAACAGTAGACAGCATTTTATGGATATAACATGTGCTTCTGAGACCACACAGATTTGGAGGCAAAATAAGATTCACAGTAAGTCTTTTTGAGTGTTTGTTTCTCTGATTCTTCCCCACATGGTCTTATAGACCTACAAGTACCTTCGGCAAGCCTCCCAAATATTTCTGTGATTCCTGCAGGATGTCTCGTGAGAACTCATAAACTCAGCTTTGAAATACATCATGTGTCGGTTTTTCTCTCCCCCTGCACTGGCTTCCCATAGGAATCAGAGGTCAAGGTGCGTGGCGTGTTTGAATGCGCTTGAGTCAAAATTAGTGCCATGGCATCCTCTTGTTCCCGTGGCTGTTGCCATTGGCAAGATTTTTCCCATAAAGGAGCCACATTCTGCAGAAGCTGTCCAACACACCCAACCCAAAATCCAGCTAGTGGCAATCCAGCTGCCTTCCTCTAGAGTTCGGGTGGTGAAGACATACTGAATTTGTGGTCAGTACCCTTCGTCACCTCTGAGTTCCATGGGTCATGTCTTCCTCCTTTGTGTTTCCTACTCCTTGCAGAGTTTTGGGAGGAAATGTTCTTTCCATGTCAGTTTGGAACACTTTTAGACCTCAAGTAATAATACATAGGGCGTTGCTAGGGTACCTGCATGGGCCCAGCTGGGATTGAATTGACCCTTTCTTTGGTTCCTGGGATGTCCTCCTTAAAACTCATATGCTTTGCATTTTCTTTGCATATATATTTTTTTAATCTTAGGAAACTCTCATAAGCCTGAAGCAAACTTTTGCACAGATGGCTTGACAAACTGATTTACCCAACTCAAGGGGTAAAATCACTTGAGGCTGCCAGGCTGGCATCACTAGAGTCAAGGTCATAAATTCTGAGTGTAATAATTCTGTCTTCATCTTTATTCTATCCATACCCATTCCCACCTGTCCATATTTTAGGTGGTCAGAGTTGAAATTGGCTTTACTATTCAAATTTCAGATTTTATACACATTTTCATTTAAATTTACCTACCAGCTCTCACATCTTAGGTCAGACAGTATATTTACATCCTTAAAGTTATGAGCGCCCCAGGTTATAGTATGTTCATTTATTCAGAAAATCAGTTCGCTCTTTGGACCTTTTTACCCTGCTTGACATGCAGTGGGAATTTGGTGGTTTGCTTAGACACATCATTTTGGCCTTTGAAACTCACTTCAAGCCCATCCAAAGAGGTAATATTAGAGAGTACTTGAAATAAAGAGAAACTGCAACACTGTTTTTCCCACCTGTCCTTAATTCCTGGTTTGAAGTCCCAGGCAGAATTTTAACTAGAGTAAAGGAAAATTTGGTAGCAATGTTGAACAAAGATAGGAGCCCAGAGATGAGAGAAGGGAAATAGAAACCAAGGGGCCTCTGTTCCTCGTGTCACCTACAGCATGACTCTAAATAAGAGAGCTGGTGAAAATCAATGCCAAATGATAAATCCCTGAGAGGTATTATTAAATTCAGATACAAGAATCTAATTTAGAATTCAAAATACGCATAAGGAGCAAACTGAATACAACTAAAATAATATCATTTGTGAATACCATATTCAGAAAGTATCCCACTCCACATGTGAACGGAGGTTTTAGCTTTCCCAGCACAAGGGAAGTTAGTTGAGAAGCTTTTATGTAGTGAATAAGATCAAACATATCTTTTTAACATACCATACCAATAAATACTTTTGAAAAGGCTGAATGTCTTATTTCTGTGTGTAATTAGCTCCAAAAAGATTGGAAAATATAAGAGGATTGGTAAACTGGGCCAACATTGCATTTTGTGAGGACATAGAGTTTGTGCTAATACCTTTTAAATAGCCCCCTTTAAAATCACAAGATCATTAAAACAGTGAAGACAACTGCTCTGGTCTTTGCAATTTGACTTTAGTATTGGGTTATTGAGATTCATTAAGTAACTGAATTCCCAAACCTGTGTTGAAGATGATGCTAGGTCAACGGTCACTCCATTGTTCCTCTTTCACCTGAGGTAAATTATTATTCCTAAAAAATAACTTCTCTGTTTGGCAAGTAACTTCCTGAGATGCTAACAGGCACTGGAACTTTGAAATAGATAATTTACCTCAGATGGGTTATGTTATTTATTTCCAGACACCAGTTTTTTTTCTTTGACAATTGGGTCAAATTCTTATTAATAAATGTGTGCTACTGGAAAGGAAAGACACCTTTGTTACTGAATCCATGAGAGTCATTTATATTTGACCTGTATAAATGTCATGAAGAACAGGAAAAAAGTATAATTCATGAACAGAATGTGTTTTTATACTTACTGTTCCCTTGCCAAATTAAGTATTATGTTTGGAAATTTAGGGTGGAGGCTTACTTTGGAAAAAATGAATCAGATTATCTGGAGAGTTTACTTTCATCATCAAAAGCTTTTGGATAGATCATCAATTTTTAACTTATTAGTAGAGAATACTCTTGCTTTGCAC
The DNA here is from genome assembly GCA_004363535.1 of Dasyprocta punctata. NCBI lineage: Eukaryota > Metazoa > Chordata > Mammalia > Rodentia > Dasyproctidae > Dasyprocta > Dasyprocta punctata. The sequence goes on from RJWM01010224.1 coordinate 22,923, forward strand.
AGATAGTGCAGAATTCTAATAAGTCATGGTAGAATTTCCTTCCTTTGACTAGAAAGTTCTCTCACATTCCTTTCAATATTTACTTTTAATGTAGTGAAAATAGGATGGCAAAATACATCATCTTCCCTGGGAACAAAGCTTTTTTGAATTTACCTTGATGATTCTGTATTGATGGTCTTGCTTTTCATTTCCAAATCTGTTTTGAAAGATTAATTAATCTCCAGATTATAAGGTAGAGAGGGAAATTACAAAGTTTTTTAAGGGGTAGAAAAATTACCTGAATTTGATTTACCTTTACCTTTGTTATAAGAACAATGTTATTTCAGTCACAGATATTTAGAATCTGAACATAAGCATTTACGATCCTGTTGAAAAGCTACACTTAGTTCAGAAGTACAATGAATGCGTCTGATGTTAAATTCGATTTTTTAAATTTTAAAAACAAACTTATTTGCAAACGCTTTTATTTTCTAGCTGAAGTTATAATGCACAACAGAAGTAACAGTATCCTCTTTATCTCGTGTCCCAACATCCAAGGTGTTGCAAGTTACTTTCTCGTACAGTGATGTAAAGTGGATATGTAATAAAGACACCAGGCTTCATTTCTGTGCATGCATTGTACGGGGACAAAATTTGAGATAGCTCAACAAGAAATATTTAGTAGATACAGAAATTGCTTTGTGTTTTTATGTTTACAACCTGTGATATTCAGTATGATCATTGGAATTTTCAATGGCAATTATTCATATAGACATTTTCTTCACTTTTGAAAACATTCTTCAGATATTCAAACCCTTTTTCCCTGTATAGACTTTTTGAGAAGGCAGAAAACTCATTATTGCTATTTTATGCTATAGAAATTATTCTTTATTTGCCTTTCTATCCAAGGTCAAAGTCACCCCACTGAAACTCTCAAACTACAACGAACACCCACATCCAAATAAAGCATTGCAAGAACTCGAAATTTGTGTTGAAAACATCGGACTGATGCTGTATCTTCTCCCCAGCTGTGCTTGTCACTTATTATTAATACAAATTATGAGCAGGATTTGACACCAGCATGTGTATTTCTAGCCTTATAATGCATGTATGCTTTTTGCCCAAGGAAATCATGTCAATCCTATATAAATGCAAATTTAAAGCTTCTGTGACTCAGTTTCATTTTATATTAAATATGATAGTACCTGTTTTAGTTATCTTAGGGAATAATATGAGAATAAAATGAAATTTTCAAAAATGTGTGAAGAAAGCTTAAACTAAAACACCAACACATTAAGCAAATTTCATGCACAACTTGCAAGATTGTATCTAATTTGCTTGGCTACTGACTGTGATCATGTTTTTACCACTAGAACTCCCATTGTCATGGGTAATATAATCCAAATATTTTAGTTCTCGGTGAAAGAGTCAGGAATAAATAAGACAAACACTGCATGATAATTTCAGCCATAGAGCCTGAATATAATAGAGATTTGAATAAGGAAATCTGATTTGGTGTTAAGCCTAATAAAACGCAGGGATATTTGTTGATGGGCAAAAAGAGGAGATGGACTGAACGCATGCTGTGTTTCCTGCTGAGGGAGCAGTTTGACTTGGGACAAAATAATATTCACAGTTTCTCTTTGGATTCATTATTGCTCCTGGACTCTCTCTAATTTGAACCTTGTAGGGGTCATCTGTGCCTCTGTCATCTCTAATTCTCTCCACTTCAATGAATCATACTTCATGCTGCCAGGATGACCACCCAGAAAGTCCTGTTTATGTAGGATTTGGCCTCTGCAGAGGAGCTCATCTTAAGTCCTAAACAGCTGAGTTGCAGCTCCACAATGGTCTCCTGTTTGTTTCGGTACAGAGATGGAAATATGGAAATAAGGCTCAATAACCAACCAGAAGTTGAACTATTGGAATTCTCATCTTATCTTTGCATGCTCAGTATTGGACTGTGGAATAGTGGGCATATATTTTCTAGATTACACTACTATTCTAAAATAAAAGATACGGTCGGAAAGTCAGTCTACATGTGAATGAGGATATTGAGTTAAGAAGACTGAGAAATAAGTCATCTAGTAATTTATGCTTTCTTACCTGCTGCGTCTCCTCCTTTTATCTGATTTTATCATCTTGCTATATCAGCCACTAAAATAGTGAAAGACCAAGATGAACTCCTTTGACTAAACCAGTAATGATAAGACCTGGGGAAGATCGTGGAAGATTTTGCAGTGGATAGAAGAGGTTTTCAAATATCCATTGAATGAAATACAAAAGCCCTTGGAGATGATGTGATTTTACTTATTATGCAACTCTACAGAAAAAGAAGTTAGGGCCGGGAGTTTGACTCAGTGGTTTAAGCGCCTGTCTGGCAGGTGCGAGGTTGAGAGTTCAATCCCTGGTGCCACAAAAAAAAAAAAAAAAAAAGTTAACTGGTAGAAAACTGATGGACATGTAAATGCATTTTGTTCATTAAAGTTCAAATTGTGTCCTCTTACCTTGTGGATATTCAGCAATTTTGTCAGTTTTGCATCTATTTATGAATTAATTTCAGAATTTCTGCTAAAAATGTATGGTCCTTTGAATTCTTTGAATCTGTTACATCTCATTTGCTCCATCATTAATTAGTGACTTCTATGAAATCTTTGACACATTCATTTTGTATGAGATTCATAATTACATCTTCTTGGGCTGGGGCTTTAGCTCAGTGGCATAAGCTCCTGCCTGGCAAGCATGAGGACATGGGTTTGATCACCAATACCAAAAAAAAAAAAAAAATTACAACTACTTTTAAAATTTACCCTTTGACAAGATGTATAGAAAAGTTCTTAATCAGTTTTCTGTAACAAGCATTAACTTCCTACAACAAATATCTGAAAGGTTCAAGATGAATATCATGAAGGGAGAGCTGAAAGGAATCTACAGTGACATTGTCAGGTATGATTATTGGGAGACCACCGTAAGGGACAGGAATGAAGAAGCTTCTAGAATCAATATTCAGTAAAGTCAAGACTCCAACAAGAGAACCTGGCGTGGACGAATATACTGCTAAGTTAGTGAAATTCCAAAAGTAAACTCAATTTCACAATATCACTTTTAGCACAACTCATGTGCTTAACCATGATACTCATTTTAAACTTAACTAGACTTAAACTTTCCAAAGTTTACAGTTACTTGTATTTCTCCTATGTAAATCATTGGATGGAAGATTGTATTTTTCCAAAATGATTGCAATAATATCTTCTATTTCACATATCCTGCTTGCAAAGTGATATTTCCATTGAGAGGTGTAAAAGGTTTATCTTTTCACTTTCTCTTTGAATATGAGTGAAATGCTTAGAAGTATTCTCTTGTGACTGTCACTCTTGAAACACAGCTACTGTGTTGTGAGGAAACCCAGGCAGCTCTGGGAGGGGCCCCCCTGGAAAAACGTACATGAAAAGAAAACCAACTCACAACTTGACCACCAAATTACCAGCCCTATGGGTCAGCTGTCTTGGAGGTGGTTTCTCATGTCCTAAATTGAATTGTTCCAGCTGACACCTCATGAAACAGAGATAAATCTATCCTACCAAGCCACGTACAAATTGCAAATTTGTGTGCTGTTTACTGTTGTTTTAAGAAGATATGTTTTCCTGTGGTTTGTAGCAACATAATATGTATTCTTATATCAGTATTTCTGAAAATTTGCTTTTTGAGTATTTCTGATGAATTAAAACTCTTCTAATAAAGAAGTGTTAGGAAATGGCTATAGCATATTATATTTATCCAAACAGTGGAAGAAATGGAGATGAATAGAAGCCCATATAGTCCATGTTCCTTCAAGGTTTATTTGGAGCTCTATAAATGTCTTTTGCTTATAATTCATGTGGCCAGAACAAATTCAGAGTAGTTGTTTGTAATCACCACTGTTATTCATGAATAAAGATTTGGTTGGAAAATTCTCTGTGTGTTTTGTGTGGGGGTGTATTCCCTAAGGGTCTTAGTGCTACCTACTGCAATGTGTTTTTTGCTCATCTCATACTTACTGGCTAAGTATACAGACCTTATCATTGTTTTAACATCTTCAAGTTATATTCAGCAGATTTTAAAAATCTCTTTTCAGTATTAATCCCAGTCTAATCACTTTTATTTTCCTAAGTTCAGGTCATCTTTGCCAATCCATCAATTTTTCTCAGTACTCTTCAACACCCTTTCAAAACTGACTTTCCTGCCCAGGAAAAAAATATCATTTTTATCATGGGAAAATATGCATAGCACAAAATTTACCATTGCTACCACTTTTAACTGCACAATTCAGTGGTGTTAAATTTGTTCACATTATTGTGTAACCATCAATCATCATTATTCATCTCCAGAAAAATTTTCATCATCCGCCTCCCCCCAGATCTTGGTAACTCTCTTTGTACTGTTTATCTCTTTTAATTGAACTGTTCTGTGTAGCTGACATAAGTGATATCAAACAAAATTTGACATTTTGTGTCTTCTTTCTTGACCTGAACATTATGTCTTCAAGGTTCACCTATGTTTTGTATATGTAAGAATTTTGCATGTTTACAATCCTAGTACTGAGGAAGGTTGAACTAAGAGTATCACAAGTTCGATTCCCACCTACACAATTTAGCAAGGCCTTGTCTCAAAATTTTAAAAAAGTACATATATGAATAAAATTAAAAATGTCTCCTATATTTTTGTTGAATAATATACTGTTATAAAGTATTTCTTTTATCCACTTACTTGTCAATGGACATTTGTGGTATTTTCACCTTCAGGCTATAATAAATAATGATGCTATGAACATTGGTGCATGGATATCTGTTTGAGACTCTGCTATCAATTCTTTCCTGTATATACTCACAAATAGAGTTGCTGGATTGTATAGTAATTCTAACCTTAAATTTCTGTTGAACCATCACACTTGAAAAGGGGTGTTTGAGAGGAGAAGCAGTCTTCTGCTGAGTATGTTACTCAGAGACATAAACATTCTGCAGTTTCTTTTTTTTTTCTAATGGTTGTACTTCATACAGAGCATTTTGTCCCTGTTTTTCACCTCAAATTAATTTCATTTTTTAACATGCTATGACATGAATTTTTCTTTCATAAAAAGAAAGGAGGAGGAGAAAGAGGAGAAGGAGAAGGGAACGAAGAAGAAAACAAGCAAAAGAACCTAAGAAAACACTTCTGAAGAAGTTCCAGTATGCATGGATTTGTTTGCTGCCTTCATCTGTCACAGCATTCTCCTGAACAATCTAGTTCACTGTGTTATCATAGTTAGAGTTGTGTGTGGAAATAAAATCATAGTGTGTGTGTGTGTGCATTTGTGTGTGTGTCTGTGTATGTGTGTGCATATAAATGTCTTCAGAGAGAAATTTATTTTAGCAATTGGCCCACATTATTGTGGAGGCTGGAAAGTCCAAAATCTTTAAGATAGCACATCAAGCTGGACACCTAGGAAAATGAGGATGTTTCAAACCAAATCCAAAGTCTGTCTGCAGGCCACATTCCCTCTTTTTGAGTAGGGGAGATAAGTGTTTTCCTTAAGATCTTCAACTGAGAGCATAAGACCATCTACACTAGAGGAAGTAATGTGCTTTCTTCTTAGTCTATTGATTTAAATGTTAATCTCATCCAAGCAATACCTCCACGGTGCCATTCAAGGGTATTTGAACCAATATCTTGTATTTGAATCAATGTCTTGCTTCTGTATCCTGGCTGAGTTGACATAAAGCCAACCATCACAACAATGTGTTTCTTCTAAAAAGTAAAAAATTTAAAAAATTAAAAGCCTGAGAGGAGAGAATGCCTTTCTGCAAAGCTTAACTTCTGCAACTTCACTTTGCTCATCATTTTCTAGTTTCAAATTCGTCTTAGGAATTAATCAGGTTTCTTAAGTTATTTGTATTATTTCTCAAATATTCTTCAGCATAAATTATTGACAACTGAATTATATTCTCCTTACTGCTCAGGTCAGGATTCACTTACTTAATATTCTACCAATACCATCTCTTATACCCAGGAAAATCAGTGCTCATGAAATATTGATTAAGTATTCATGTAGCCTCTGAATCCTCAACTTAACCTTGACATCCTCCCTGGCATTTAATATTGACTTCACTCCTGCCATCACTACCATGCCTCTTATTACCCAGCAGACTGCTTTTATAAAATATTATTACTAGCAATTATCACCATTTTGCTCCAAATCCACATGGTTTAATTGATCATTTTTTACCTTTTCTCTCATGATTTTCCTAAAAAACAAATCTTTGTCCTAAAATCATTTCTTCTTTGAAGATTTTTCTCTGGTTTCTGCCATATCTCTGGGAATGCCTTTAATTAATGCCATTCTTGGCCTGTCCCGACTCCACCCATTGTTTAGATCATAGCTCAAATTCACTTTCCTTCACAAAGACTTTCTCGGTCCCCACTGGTCTACCCTGCTCTCTATTTACTCTTTTGCTCATTTTATCTGTAACCCTTAGTGTTGGTAACAAAGCAAGTACTACATTTTGTTGCTGTCCAATGACCTTATCTAGAAAGCTGACTTCCCAAAGTAAACCAAAATAATGGAGACATTCACTCTTTCATCTGAGTCACTTTTCCCTCAGAAGTAAACCAAAACTTCTGTGTACAGAGATAAAATAGTTAAGATTTTAGGAAAGAATTAATTAATGAAAACACTGGGATCCTACTTGGTGTAGATCAGTTCTGCATATTTTTGAACTGTGCCTTGAGTTTACTACCATCAGTGTATGAGTGTTGTGTTTTTGATTTTATGTTTATGCATGATACTGGAAACATTTTCCCATCTTGAATTGCTAATATTTTAATGATCATATCAAAATCTTATCTTTTGTGCATTTTTTTCTTCCTTGAATTCTGAAGTATTTTGTTGTAACACAGTGTTTACCAAACTGAACAGTCCCGTGTCTTCTTGTGAAATCTCCAACCAGAGTTATCTAAAAATGATAGCTTAGGGACCCTCTTTAAAAATTCAGTCTGGTTTTCCTTGTACAGTGCAAATGAATAAGACTATAAATTAAAGCACATGGGAAAATATACAACCTATTATTTCTGCAGCTAACTCGTGTACTACTGTTTAAATCAGGACAGATCACTAGAGTTTGTTCCTAATCCCATCATTGATTTTTGTAGAATCGTCCTGTAGTCATCTCTTTTCTAGTTAGATTCATATTGCTGGCAGCATATTGCAGTGTTTATCATTTTGGTTGGGATTGCAACAGTGATACAGCTCTTCAGCGCTCCTTTGATGTCGCAGTATGTCATAAATGTCAAGTATTTTTAGTCTCTGCATCATTGCCATTTCGGGATTCCAGACTCCCAGCGTACATTTCTTCCCCAGCGTACAAAATCTCAGTGACTCATTTCACTGGGGAATAAAAGAGCTTTCCATCCAAATGCTCTTATCATTTTCACGTTTCAAAATGTACGTTAAGAGTCCCTAATACATTTATAGTCATAACAACTGATGTGTAAGCTGACGAACCTAGTAAAAGGTTAATAAGTGCTTACGGGGTAACTATTCATGCCTTTAAAACTGTTGAAACCGCCACAAGCTTTAGGGAAGAATTTATTGCTATTTAGTGGGGCTAAAACGCAAACCAGCAGTTAGGGGAACAGTTCCCATTTAGCTCCACTAGAGGTCTCAGTGTGTGTGTGTGTGTGTGTGTGTGTGTGTGTGTGTGTTTCAGAGAAAACTAAGAAACTGTTACTGTGCATGTCCTAATAGCAAAATACTTATGGACAGAAAGAATAATCTCCATAGGAATAACTGTACTCTTTGAATACATTATACATAAAAACAAATTCTAGTACTTTTTTCCAGTGTTTAAACTTTCATGTTACATTTCCTATTAAAATAACATCCACTATAAAAGATAATCTTTAGCAAAAGTTCCAGTATTCTTTGTCCACATGAGCAAACAGAGATTACAATGTTTTTATTTATGTGAGAAATCACAATGAATTTTGGAAATATATTTTGGGAGATTTTGGGTGAATTTTTTAAAACTACCTTAAGGCTTGCTCTTTCTTATGACTATGACTTTATGTTTCTAAATTCTTTACTTCCCAATGTTAAACATCTTGATCAAAACACTGTACTTTTTTTTTTTTACTGATTTGCTCTCAAATGTGTATGCTTGGAGATATACAAATAATGTCTCACTTATTTTAGAGTTATCTTTGGAGGTAGCTCCTCATCTTACAAAAGATGAACCAGAAACTCAAAAAGATTTAGTAATTTTCCAGGTTCAAGAGAAATTTACAACCCAAAATATATTAACTTCGGTAGAAGTATTGGTACTGATTTCCCGACAAAGCTATTTTAGCTGTGGTATACTGGTAAGTGTATGTGCTATGGTTACCCTTCCTAGGAAGTCCATGTTTGTCAATCAGTTAAACTTTTATCATGTTTCTGCTATGTGCAAACTCAATTCTAGGAACTCAACAGAAAGCAAAACTATAAAACATCAATATGTGATTATTATTACTAACAAACATAAACTACTTACAGAGAGATAGCAGGGATATAAAACCCCAGTGAGTACCTTTGTAAGGAATGTATGTCTGCTGAAGGCCTTAGCACAGAAAAACAATACAGTTCAAAGTGAAAACCTCCTCATGATTCCATGCTAAATAAAAGTCATTTAAACCAAATACATTTCTTTTTAAATAAACAATTAAAATGACAGCATAATGGAAGGACATTGTTTTAAATAATGTTTTTAAAGGAAGTTGCCATGGCTATCATGGTGATATCTGCCTTTGAGGTGAACTCCAGTATCAAGGTATAATTCATTACCTCTGAATTTAGTTTTCCAAGGTATTGTGCAGTGACATAAGGTATTTAGAAACGCAAAGGATTTGAGACCGTGAGATAATACAATTCTCTTACCTTGTTGAGGAAATATCTGAGAACTAGAAAAAATTTACTGACTAGGAAAAGTTCAGATATTGAGTTTATAAAAGATCCAAGACTTCGAACTTGATGACTATAAATAGAAGTGATGGAAGAAATGTATGTTGGCTCCTTTCCAGCACACAAAACAAGGGCAGGAAAACAAGTCCTTAATCCTGGGAAGCTGTAATGGTAGACAAAGCAAATTAAAACACAGGAACTTAGTTTCTTTCCAAACTAAGATTTGAGGAGACTGTGGGTCTAGATGGAAAATTACATCTATATATTATATATATTATTCTAAGTTTGGGGGATCTTCAGTTAGACAAAGATTACATATTGTAATTTATAATTTAGCTAACTCTATCTCTTTCCACCATACATATAATTATATGTGTGTGTATTATGATGTCTCTTAGTATACTCTCTCGGTCCATGTATTTGTACTTTTAGTAGGTAGGAACAAAGTTGTATTTTGTAATACAAATTTTGGTGTCAAGATGAAATTTATTGGTGAGTATAGAAGCCCGGGAATGTGAATGGTACCTTGATAAGTACATAGTCATGGTGGAGAAGGTCAGATGTAACAAGCAACAAAGATGGTGCCAAAGATCTTTGTCAATAGGACAAATGTTTATTTATCTCCCTACTAACTTTTTTCTTGGAAATAAAGTCCCATTAGTATCTATCACCATATAAAGATTGGCAATGTATATAATAAATACTGGTTTCTGTATTTTGCAAGTCTTACGGAGTTAAATCCTTATACCAACTGTAGGAAGTTGCCATTTTTACAGATGGAAAACTGAGATAAAACAATTAATTAAATAAGTGAAAGAGCTAGGATTCAATGCTAAATAGTTATTTCAGATTTTTCATGTTCAGCTAGTGTGTAAACAACCTCTCAATATGTCAAAACTTTTTCCATAGAGCAAACAAAATCCACATTCAAAATCTCTGTAGTCCTTTAAAGGTCATCATTGGGAAATCCACCCACATTTTCTACTAATGTTGGTCCATCTTAAATACTTTTGGAATGGATTTGTTGAAACTACCTTCAGAGCCTGAAACTCATTCTTTGAATATGTCCTATGGTGGCAAAATTTAAAGATAGGTTTATTTTGAATAAATCAAAGGTCTTTGTAACCAAATATAATGACTAAGGTGAGTCTCTATTCTGAGTGATGCCACTGTTGGTCAAAAAAAAAAGTCTGCGAAGCAGTGGAACATTTGGTTCTATGAGTTGGCTTTGAAGATAGTTTTTAAAGGGCTGTTCTGAATTTATGGCTCAGGATTTATGTCCTATATCTGTAACTGTCTGTGACTGGCAGAGTTACAGAATCAGAGGCTGAGAAATTTTTCATAGTCATCAGTGAGGTTGAAACCTGGTAGCGTGGTTTTGATCAAGAAGATGGAAGCCTTAGAACTAGGGAGGCAGGTGATGTAGTGTCCTGGCCCTTGAAGATTGCTGATATAGATCCAGAGTCCCCAAACCAAGAATCTTGGAATCAGATGTCAAAGAGCAGCAACAGACAACTTGCCCGTTCCAGAATGAAAAGTCAGAGAGCATTTTCTCCTTTCCGCATTCCTTTTCCATGGTGGGCTCCGGCCTGTGGCACAGTGCCTGTCTAGATGGAGAGTAGGTGACCTTCATTCAGTTTACTAATGTGTATTCCAATTTCAGACATACCCGGAAGTATTGATCTATCTGTTCTCTCGATATTCCTCAATCCAGCCAAGCTGACACACAAAATTAACCATCAAAATACGTTTTTAGAAAATTTGCTTATCTAATTGAGCGTCCTCCAATGAAGTTAGCAAGCCAAGAGGCATCTTCTTCGCTCCTCCATTTTTGCTCCACACCAAAAGGATTCCCTGCTCCACACAGCCTATCTGGCTGCATTCGCTAGCCACACCACCCACCGTTACGAGGGGCTGTGTGCCAATGGATGCCATGGGTCCTCGCTCCTGCCACTCCTTCCCCAGTCTCTGGGGCAGCCCTGGCGTATTACAGTTTCATCACAAAGTACCACATGTAAGACTCTACTTTTTCTTTTCTTTCTAAAAATTTTTTTCTTGTTGTTTTATTGGTACGTTTTAGATTTACATAGGTTTAACATTCATCCTACGGAATTTGTACCTTTACGTGGTATATCATTTTTCTTCTTTTCCCATTTCTCTTCCCTCCCGTCAGCCCCTCTTCTCTGGGAGCCAGCAGGCTCTTAGCCTTCTATATTGCTGAGCTCCTCTTATGGCTAAAATTGATCCAATCTATTTCATTGCATTGCTAATTAACTTTCTGTGTGTATTCATTTCCTTTCTAAAGCTATACCAAAAGACTGGAGAAAATAATCTTTTTTTCCTTTTGCCACCTACTTTTAGTTTGTTTCTTCTTCATTTTATTCTTCCTTTTTTTCTTTCTGTGGATTCTTCTTGCTCAATGCCTGGGACAGTGCCTTATATAAAACAGACTCTAATGTTATTAACCAATTTTTTAACCAAACTTGTTATATTATTAGAATAAATGACATAATTGCATCCCCTTCAGGTTTACCTTTTCTATTATCATTTCCTTAAGAAAATGTTAAATTGCTTTCCTTCCTTGACAAATATCATTTGAAGAATTTTATTTCAGCAGAAAGCAGATTGAATTAAATGTTAGTTTTTGCTCAGGTTGATTAAGACCAAATATATTCAATATTTACTAAGTAATGAATTAACTATGCTTTCTCTAAAAGCAATGCTTTTCTTAAAGATAAGCTGTTAAAATATAATTGACACTTCTTGTTACATAAAGCTTTGTTTTGATAATTTGATTCTTCAGTAGTCTCTGGCAAAATATTACTTAAACATTTGTTTTAACCATATTAGTTTTCTATCTTTTTTGATTTCTGAATCTAAATAAGTGTAATACCCAACAATCTGAAGACAGACAGCCTTTCCGTTACTGATACTCTATAGTCAACAAACTCTCATATTTTAGATAATACCTGCTCTGTGATTTACTGACAGAAAATCACAGAAAGAAGTAATGGTGTTTTTTTTTTCTTATAAAGTCCAATACTTGATGAATACCAAAATATTCCAGGAAAAAAATGTTCTGTTCTATAATTTTGGACTGTGACCAATGTCTTTTTTCTCGCCTGTAAAATGATATTCTTTACCTTCTCCTGGTCACGAGAAGTGTTTCTGTGTTTCAACTGTCTGCAATTTTGAATGTGTGACCAAGTGTGGTCTCTCAAAAACATTTGCAATAGCATGGAATCAAGAGCTTTTCCAAGCACTTAGGTTTGTTTGCCTTTTAATCGTCACGTAGATGTTGAAGAACAAAACACTGATATGACTTTCGATGGAAAACTGATTCTTTTGTTTTAAGAAAAGTAAAGGGAGAGCTCATAAAATGAACATAAACAGGAATTTTGCAGTTTCTTTAGCAGTCTTGTACAGTTTTGTGGATTTGCAGGTCAAATTTAAAATCATGCTGAAGGTCCATAGAAAGACTGTTACTGCTACTGGTATCCCTATAGTTGTGACATTACTGCCTACTTTTGGAAAATAGTCGAAGTATTTTAATTAGAATATTTTAGGACTTAATTAATATTCTTCCAAGAAAAATTGTCCTAATGTTACAGAGAACATTCCAGAGTAGCTTGTATTTCGCTTAGCAGATACCATCTCCACAGATATTTAAAACAAAGGACACTGCCCATAGATTCAAAGATCTAGCATTTGAGATCATGTATCCTTATTGTTTAAAATGAAGGCCTCCAGCCAAATTCCATTTGTTCAGAATTTGTTTACTGAGCCCGTGGATGATGCATGCTCTTGATCTTCTTCCCTTTCCTCTCAAGTATTCTTTGGAATGAGTCCAGATTTTATTATTACCTCTGCCATGTTCTAAGAATACAGGAAATGAGAGCCAAGATGGTTAATTCTAAATGTTGTCAACAAGTTCAGTGAAAATTTTGAAGGTGAAAGTTTCTGTAACATTCAGAACTGAATAAACCAACTTGATACAAGCGAAAAGCTATGGGACTATCACAATGCCACTTACTGTCTGCAGTTGTTCACACTTTCACATTCTTTATTTGGTGCATTTTTCTGCTTTTATGTAAAAATGCAGCGGGGACTTGGTAAATTCTTAGCTTCCTTTAAAGAAAGAAGAGAAGCAAACAAAACTATGCACACAACTAATCAAACACATCTGGTAAAGAGCTTTAGATGGAAATCAAAGGTCTTGGATTTTTGCCCATTTATTTAATCTTCCTGCTGAGCTCTCTCATCTGCAACTTCAAGGTCCCCAAATGTAGCCTCACCTTGTATTCCTGCTTCACCAATGGTCTCTGCTTCCCTCAACTTTGAGAACTGAGACTTCTTCTTAGTGTCTGCTTATGAATTTCCTTCTCTTCACTTAGTTTTTCACTTCTTAAGAAAAATCCCTTGATACATATTTATGGTAGTCACAATATATTTGTTTTTCATCTTTGTGATTGAATTTTGAATATATGTAAGAAAAAAATCTCCATATTTTCATCCTGTTTGCTTATTTTGCTCTTAATACAAAATAAAAGTTCAAGAAGACTACATTATGAATTTTTGTACTGTATGATGATATCAAATTATCCTTCTGTAGAAAAAAATGTAAACTCAGTAATTGCTAGATATTTTTCACCACTGCAAAGTAAAAGTGTATCTCTTTTCTTTCCTTTCTTCTTCCCTCCTTTCTTTCTTATTCTTCTCCCAAAACAAGTGAAAGGGTAGAAATACACACTATTGGATGAAACATTTTAAGTTAATTTGTAAGCTGGACCAGGGAGCCACAACTTTTCTTTAGTTTATTTTGAACATTTTACTATACGGAAAATTTAATGACACAAAAATAGAGAAACTTACAATGAGTCTCTGTCAGATATTCAAGTTTAACAATTCTCATTTTGTTGATGTCATTTCATTTGTCTCCACCTTTTCTAGTTTTGCTTGAAAATTAGAAAAAAATCCAAACACTGTATCATTTTACTTTAGTACCTAACATTAATTTTTGAAACAAGAAACTGTTTAAAAATATCTATACCAGTTATGAGATGATAGTACCTTACTAATGTTTTTGTTCAAGGCTATAAACACTACTATATTAATACATCATTGTCCCACTTTAACATGTTATGTCAGTGTTTGTTTAATATTTCTTTTAGTCTAATGCTAAAGGAAGAATTTTCTCTGTTTCTCTGATAGTTTCCATAAGAAAATTTAAGCCAACTGAAAAGGATAATTTAAACAATTTTGAAAGTTATTCCTATGTAACTTCTATAATAAAGAAGAATACCATTGTCACACATATTGGATTTATTCTTTATATGCATGTCTACAAGAAATACTGTAGTGTAACAGTCAGACAAGAGGTTAGGGTGTGGCAAAACTGGCTGGAGATGTAGGTGTGGCCTGTTAATTACAATGCCCTGGAACACATGCGCAGAACACGTTCCAAAGCCCTGCATGTGGGCTACTGGTAAGAACTTGAGCAGGTTTTCAATAGGATACCTTAGACCTGGCCTCACCCTGAGGTTTGAGAACCCAGCATGGCTTCTCAGACCTGTTTGGAGACGTTTTGGTGAGTTTCCTCGAGATTTGGTCAGTATCAAAAGATACAGAGGCCTGAAAGAACTTGCTATCATGGCTTACTTCACTATAGCCAGCCCTAGGTCCTCCAGGGTATAATTTTATCTTGCTATTTCCTCTTTCACTTGGTCAAAGTTTGCTCTGCTAGGCAGTTTCTCCCTCACTCTTTAGTTTTACTTTTTCAAATAAACTTTGGGACTTACTTTATTTATTTATTTATTTTGCTTGTTTTGTTCAATTCTTTGTTTGAGAACAGAACAACCTGGAATCAAACTCCAGGAGAAGTAAGCAACCCAGAACCCGATGATGTTTAATTGGTGAACTACTTTTTGAAGGAACTACACAATAGCAGTTTTTGGTGCATCTTTTTGTTTCGAAGTTAATTTTGAGTAACTGGGACTGCTTCTGTTGGATAGCTTGAGCCTAGTCTTATCTTAAGTTCTGATATTTGGCTATTTTTGTGACATATACAGGTAGGTATGGAACAAAATAACTTAAAACACAATGCAGGTCATTACAAATCTTATAAGTCTATTTGTGCTAAGAAATGAGTCAGAGAAGATTTTTAAACATAAAAATAATATTTATTTGTGTAATTAAGATTAAGAATTCTCTAGTCTATGCTTTGTAAGGAGCACTGCAAAAGAATGCAGCTCTCTCTTTAGTAGGCAGACATAACCCTGCTGGTGGAGTTTCGAACTGGAGCTTACTGGTGATGGGTAGGCAGGAGCAAGCGTGTGCTGACAATCTCCCCGTGCAGCATCGGGACTTGCTCATGGACCACAGGTAGAGTCAGGAGTGGGAGGCCACCCTGGTATCCCCTGCTTCCCTACTTCTGCAGCATTTTAAGAATGAGAAATATAGGACTGGAGATTTAGCTCAGTGGCACAAATGCCTGCCTGGCAAGTTCAAGCTGGTGAGTTTGATTTCCGGTACACACACACACACACACACACACACACACATACACACAGAGAAAATAAAGAATGAGAAAGATACAGAGAGATTTCTTAATCTGAATCTAGTGTTTGATTTTACATTGAAAATATAGTTTTCAGGGTTGAAAATTATGGTTACAACTTCAGTGAAGACTGTTATGATTCACACCTGCACCAAAAGGATTTGAAGAGTTTTTCATGAAACTAACTTTCACCAATTTTTAATTTTTTTATAGTTTTACTGACATTAAATTTTGCATATTTGATACCTGATTTTAATCTTTAAAATCGTCATTAAATGTGTACTCTGATTCCTAGTACAGTGATTTTTCTTTCTTCTTTCTTTCTTCCTTGTTTTGTGGTGCTGAGGATTTTACCAAGGGCCTTGGTACTATGCCGCATCCTAGGCTCATTTTTATTTATTTATTTTTATTTTGAGATGGGTTCTCGCTAGCTAAATTATTAAATCACCCAAGCTGGGTGTGAGCTTGATTATCCTTCTGCTTCAACTTCCATTTGGGATTACAGGTGTGCACTGCCACACCAGCTGAGCATCCTTTGTTAAGTTTAAGTACTTAATAGATTTTTTTCAATTGTCCATTTATGCCTTTCAATAGTGATTTGTGTTCTTTTCTTAACTATTTATGTGAGGTTTTTCTACATAACAAATCACAACCGTATGTCTTGACTTTTAATGGAAATAGATTTTTCACAGCTTCTAAAGATTTCTTCAGAAACATAGGAGTTTAGTATTTTTAAATCAAAACAATCCATGTGTGCGTATGTGCTTCTTATTTTATTGCTTCTATGTTCAGATATCATTTGCCATCCAGAGATCAGATAAATATTTCTCTATATTTGCTAAAACTTCTTTTGTGATGGCTAATTTCTTTCTTTCTTCCTTTCTTTCTTTCCTTTTTTTCTCGCAGCACTGGGGATTGAACTCACAACCTCACGCCTCCTACGCAGGCTCTTGAGCCGCTGAGCCACACTCCCAGCGCTTATGATAGCTAATTTCATGTGACAACTTATTTGAGCTATACGGTACCCTAATATTTGTTTAAATATTATTCTGAGTGTTTCTGTCACAATGTGAGGTTAACATCTGAGTCCATAGGTAGATAATAAAGAAAATTGCCTTCTCCATTGTGGTAGGGTCCCATTCAATCTGTTGAGGGTCTAAATAGAACAAAAGGACTGAGTAGGGATGAACTCATTCTATCTGCTAGTTTTTGAGAAATGACATCAATTTTCTCCTGCCTTTAGACTCAGATTTAAACTGAGATGACGCCATCAGGTTTCCTGGGTTTGCAGGTGTAGACCTTGGAATTTTTCAGCTTTCATAATCCTATGACTTGATTCCTTACCATAAATCTACAAATTAGTAGAAAGAACACAAGTATGAATCTATTGGTTGTATTTCCATGGAGAACTCTGCCTATCACAGGTTTTTAAAATAATTTATTCACTTCTTATACGTCTGAAATTTTGGTTGATGAATGGTTTAAAACGAATTCCTAAATATATTTATTTGTTTCCAAGTGAAATTTATTTCAGGGCTACATTTGGAGTAGTCCATTTTTTGCACATATTTCTGTTTCAAACTTAATCATACACTAGTATTTTGTAGTTAAGTTTACTAAGATTTGGTTTCGGTCTGTTTTTCTCATTCATTGATATGCTTGTCAATTCTACAAATATCCCTTTTTTCTAATTGTGATTTAATGATGAATTTTCAAGTCAAGTGTAACAAGTTTCTTAAGTTACTTCTTTTCAGTTATTTTTCTCTGCCACCATCAACATTATTTCTCCATGTGAGCTTTAGAATCATATTTTCACATTCCAAAAGTTTATGCATTATTTGTTAATAATTAGAATTTCATTAAATCTACTTGTTACTTGACATCCAAGTAAAAAAAAATTTACAGTTTTCAGTCATATTAAAAGAAACTTGTATGTCCTTTGCTTTGTTGAAGTCTTTTTTGCAGTTTTTATTTTGTTCTTATGTGTTTTATTTGCCCATAGCTAGGGAAAGGTGTTAAAGATGAAGTATCATTTTTCTATTATCTTTTATATTTTGAAAAATTTTAAAATATAAAATTTCTATTACCTAGGACACATATTTTATCATGGATTATAACTGTAATTGACCAAAAATGTTATTCATTATTTTGTTTAGTGCTTTTACACCTTGAATATAATTTTATTGAAATCATATTTTACTCCTACATTGTCTGTTTGTCTGATAAATCTTTGCACTTCTTTGGAAAGCAATGGCATTTTGACTTAGATAGCTTCCTTCTAGTTATCATGTCATTAAATTTTATTTTTAAGCATGTTCTAAATATATTTTTCTTTTAATGAGATAGTTTAAACAATGTACTGCAATAATCGTTTGGGATTCTGTAATTGTAGTTTGTAAACTTCCTTTCCATTCTTTGTTTTACAGGTTTGTTTTATTTACCTCCTCTTTCCATGAAAAGCCTTTTTTATGTGCTTGTTTTCAGGTAGTGTCATTCAACTCAGTCTAATTATTAAATTCAGGACAAAAATGCTGTTCTTTCATAACTCCCTATGTAAATCAGAAATTTCTATCCATTCATAGTCTTATCAATATGGCATATAGTTTTAAATTTGAATTCTATATATTAAAATACTTTACATATGTCCTACTTTAACTCCTAGCTTCATATTTACAGTTAATTTGGAGCCACATTTTTTCCTCATTCCGTCAGCTACACTGGCCTGGTGCTCTCCCCCGCTAGCAGGAGAAGCCAGGTCTAAGTGTGGCGGTCACTCCTCTATTATATTCTTACGCATCAGGGACCTGTCCCTCTGCTGCATCTTTCTGATTTCCCCTGCAACCGTCTCCTTACTTGAGAATCCTCCTTCAGTTACTCTGCATTCATCTGCATTCCTTACCTCCTTCCCACTCCAGCAAGGAAACGTTCTTTACATTTGCTCAAGAGTAGCAGAATATAAAAAACCTATAGCATTCTAAATGAAAAGGAACCATTGTAGCTAAGAAAGCAAGCTACATTCCAAACACATGGTTGTATAGTAATTATAAAATCTTACCCTTAAATGCAGGATCTATAATTAACAGAATGGAACTATAAAGTAAAATTCAGTTTTCCAAATTGCAGAGACAAGAGCACATAGAACAGAGACCACATCAGGAATGAATGGAGACAAATGGGAACAAGTGGGCTTTGAGTGTGGTTCAGTATTTCCTCTACCATTTGACATGTTCATGAGATAACAGCGTTAATGTTTTGCTGCTCTTAAGAGAACGTACAAAACATTAACTTGCTGAAAAAACATGTTGATGAACCAAAGAATCCTCCATCCTCTTTCTGCTAGTGTTGGATGAGCTCAACAATGTCAGAGAAAAATATGTATGTATGGCACAACAGGTTATATCTTTATAAATATAAAATTTCCTTGAAGGCCAATCCTTACATCAACAATTTTTGTTTTCCCATCTCCTAGAGAATCAATGAGTTTAGAAAACTGTGCTTATTAGTCCTAAGTCACATTAAGATCTATTGTGTCCTCCTCAAAAGAAATGAAACAAAGATGAAGAATTGTATTTTTGCCAACTTTTGATGAAATATTTAATCTAACAATTGTGCTTGACGAGCAATTATTGAAATGCTAGAGACACTGTCCATTATATATTTCACATATTTCATTTTATAGGTGTTTATATTAGTATTCGACATTGTTCCAGTTTATTATTTATGCCTGCAGTGGAGAGACAAACAAAGCAAAAACTAACAGCTTTCTGCCTTTTAAGCAGGTGCCTAGTCAAGCTCACAGACCCCGAATGTATGTTGTGAGCTAAAAACTCTGTGCTGCCAACATAACCTTAAACTACTCAACCTAGTGATAAAACCACATGTCACCAGTAGAGGGCTAAAATATAATGTGGCAGCACTGGAACATTGTTTGACATTATCTTGGACTGAAAGTGAAAAGGATAGCAGAAAACCTCTTGACTGGTTCCTTTATGGCCTTAATTTTAGATTTGTTAATTTAATGCATCGAATCAGTCTAAACCTTTTAAAAAGGGGGAAAAAAACAGCGAATGAATAAAGATCAAAAATGATTCTTTGCATTGTGCATTATCATTCGAGGTATATGATTCTTCTTAATATGATTCTTCTTTTCTCAGTTAGCATGGGCAGTAAACAAGGATCAGGGAGTTTCTTGTGTGTATCTTCCGTGTCACTTGCAATGGGGATTTGTACTTAGTGAGGTTGGCAAATTCCTTTGCTAGGGGCTGCTGGTGAATAGTGCAAGTTAGGCTGCTGAATTGCATGGCCAAATTCTGTGTTTAAATGACTGCACTTTTACCCTTCTGTTCTTAACCTCATATGTAAAAAAAGTTAACTCGAGCTTAACATGGCTTTCTCCTTCGCCACTCAACTCTTTACTCCCATACACCTGACTCTGGAGAATCATTTAGGATTAGTGTCTTAGTGGAACACACAGAATATCTGAGGGTAAATTAGAAACTGCCATCTGAAGCTGAAGTTACCATAATCCTACATTATGTGAGAAAAAAAGTCTAAAGATAGAAAAAAAAAAGATGAAAATGTAAAGTTGGAAATACCTGTGGTTAACCACATAATCTGTCTTCTTGTAAATAAACTATTTCCTGAAAGCTATATAGTTATCTTGGAAGCAGCCTGAAATTTTACATTTTTATTTATTTTTATTAGTACATGTTTGCAGCATGTTTACATTCCTAGTGTGGAGTTGGCACAGGTACATAACTCATCTTCATTCCTTTTCTCATTCCCTTTCCCTCTCCTCTCCTCCTTCCCCTTTGAGAATTTTCTCTTTACTCTCCATTATCTTATTTTGCTCTTTATAATTTGGTTTTCTCATATAAGAGCAACCATGCCACAGGTGAGCTTGCATTTGGTTTATTTTCACGTTAGTCTTAAGGCGCATCTATTGTCCTACAAATGACGTTTATCTTCCTTTATGGTAGAATACTACTCCAGTGCATGAAAATACCATTTTCTTTATTCATTCGTCTGTTCATGAACATATCAAGTACCCTGAAATTTTGTCACAGATGTACCCTTTTGTTTGAAAATATGATCTACAAAAGGGTACTCAAGTCTTGGGTTTTCTAAGACACTCAAAGTATTCCTAATGAGTAGGGGAAACATTCGGAGGATCTGGTTCATCATGTGTGTCTTGAATGTGATTTAAAGCATTATTTTCTAATGAGCAGTTCACTTTTACATAATTTTACAACCATGATATAACTAAGAACAAGATGAAATTCCATAGTGCACCCATAAACCAACCATCTTTTCATTTATGATATGCATCAGGGGTTGGCAAACTAGTCCCACAGAACAAATCTGGCCTATCATTTATTTTTGTAGACTGTTATTAGAACACAGCCATGACTTTTCATTTATATATTATGACTACTTTTATGCCTACAAAAGCAATGTGTAGCAGTTTTGGTGATAGAAATGGTGTAATCCACAAAACCTTAAAAATTTACTAACTGGCACCTTACAGAAGTTTTCCAACCACCGATGTATATTATTAAATATATTAGTAACAAACTTCAGTAAAGATATCATAAATTCCTTTTTTATTAGTACTTCTATAAATCAAGGATACATGAAATATATTTCATTGGAACTCAATGAAATTCCAAAGAAATTAAGAAATATTTTCTTCAGATTCAACATTTGTTAAGATTTCCTTCCCAAGGGTCAAATCCCACTTCAGAAAATACACATACACATTCAAAAGTGTTCTTTTATTATTTCTAGTAACATATATTGTATAAATACTCTATTTCTTATATGCACTTTAACAAAAGTGATATAATTTAAACGTTTTATCATTAGAAATAAATGTATAAAAATAAATATGTTATATAGGCATTTATTACAAACTATAGTCCTTCTTAGAAGGAACACACAAACCAATACTTATAAAGTACATACAATCTATAGTAACATATTTTACTATATACATATGGAAAAAGTCATATTCTCTCTCAGTAGAAGAGCTGAACAGACATTCACCAGGATATGACTGCTGGATCAGCTGCCAGGAATGGACCTGCTACCCCTCAGCAACGTCCCCACCATGAGACAAATGATCTCAATGTTCCCAAACCCATGTGTCCCTGCTCTACACACCCCATGCTTATTGTGACATTACATCCTTTTTGTGTGATCTCATTCGTTTTCTTGAGACACAGATTATTTCCTTACATCCGCATTCCCAAAGTAGGCTTACATATGGTGAGAAAGTAGGTTGGAGGTACCAAGGTCACCATGTCGCCTTCAGTTTTTACCAGCTGTTAGTATTACGCTGCTTTTTCTCTTCTTGGTTTTGCAGACTTGATGTACTCATATAAATACACATTTTGTCTTTTTTTCAAAATGGACTACATGGATGGAGATGGATGTGGCACAAGAAAGTGAAGGAGTCACAAGTTAGTTCAGACAGTTGAACATTTTCCGCAGGTTGAACAGTCTGTAATCTTAAAATTTACAAACATTCTGTGCCAAAAGCAGTGCTGGTCAAAGATCCTATTTGTAACTCTCCCCATGTTTAGTGAGGTAAAGTCAGCCATGTCTTAAAATCTCATCTTTCTTGATTTACCTTTCCCAACCTCCATGACTCAAAGCATTTAATCAGTACCAGGAAACAGGGCTTGCAAGACTTATTTTGACAATTGTTTCTGTCATAGATGTAAGAAAAGAAATAATAATAATAATAATACCCTGTGGCTTTATCATTGCTCAGAGGTTAATACTCCTTAACTACCCTATCAAATTTGTAACTGGTAGAATATTCTCAAGCTCTAACTTCTGTCTAACTCCACACTTCTACCTCATTGACACACCTCACTGGTTACTGGCAAGATACATGGGATCCCTCCAGGACTCTCTGATTTCAGTGCACCAGCCCTTCCGCACTGCCTTTTCCTCAAAGCTGACACTGCTTAACTGCATTCTGCTACTGTGCAAAAGTCAATATAATGCTTGGGTTTCTTTAAAGGATCACAGCTCTCATGAGACAACACAGCCCCATCATGGGACAGACACTTCAAGCTTCTCTTTTTGTAACCCTTCCCACAAGTCTTAGAACATGGTGACCAATCGCCCAGCTGCCAGTGTGGGCAGGGTGTATCTGCACAAGATCTGGTGCTGGCCGGTTTCACCTCCTTGGCACATTCAGAAGCAGGCTGCCCGTTAATGTCTTTGCATTCTACCACTCTTCTCTGCACACCCGATCCACATGACTTAGAACATTCGCTCCACTCTTCAATGACCCATTCTGAGAAAGTGGGGATAGCATTGAATGATTCCTTCTTCTTTTTCACAAAATAGGTGTATTTAATTTTGGGCCGAAGCGCATTACCCACAGTAAGAACCTGGATGGTTAAGGGCTCTTGGAGGGGGCTAAAGCTGCGAATTCTTTCCAACGCTGCAGAAGAGCCGCTGTACCTTAACACAACGCCTTTGTAAGTAATGTCTTGCTCTAAAGTGGACAAAGTGAAGTCGCCATTCAGGATATAGGTGCCATCAGCAGCTTTGATGGCAAGAAAGCTGCCATTGTTTCTGGACCCCCTCTGATTCCGCTGTTTCACTTCAATGTTTGTGGCTCCAGTGGGAATTGTAACAATATCATGATATCCAGGTCTGTAAGAAAAAAAAGAAAAAGACACATGTCTTTCATTCACTGGCTAATCAATTACTTAGCTGAAAACAGTTGTTTATAATACATTTTGCCCAGTCCTATAAAATCATACATCTAGTTTAGAAGATTTCAGAGTGCACATTTTAAAACTTACTTTGCACTAGTAACTGATCCTGATATTTTCTTGCATGTAGATCCATTTCCTCCACAAATACCACACTTATCAAACTTCTTTTTGGAATCGATGATGCGATCACAACCAGCTTTTACACATTGTCCTTGCACACAGACTGAAGTGGAGTCTGGACTGCATGGGGTACCATCTACAACCTGAAAAGAGAGCAGCATATACCTGATGTTACTCTTTAAGAGGGAAAGAAATGATGATATAACTGAACATTTTCCTCTCTCTTTTCTGGACCAGGCTAATTAAAAAGAGTATTCTTCAAATATGGCACGCACTTCCCTTCTCTTTGGTTTTTATCTTCTTACTAGTATAGATAGATATCTGAAAAAATTATAAATCTTTGATCATTGGTTTGGTCATTGGATCTTCACTACAGCTAAGGTCCATGAAATCACAGCTCTTTGTCAATTTCTTTACTGGTTGGTGTATCCTCAGTGCGTCGGGAAATTATCTGCCAATAGAAGGTGCTTTATAAATCATTTACTAAACGTTGAATCTGCAACTTGGGAATATTTTTATAGCCTACAATGCTAATGAGACATACTCAACCAAATTAAATTCCATTTTCTTTGTTAGAGGCAGGTTTAGACTCTCAAGTAAAAAGTGCTGCTCATTCAATATATATGCTCAAACAGATGAATTGTCAGTGCTCAGACTTGCATTTTAAAAGCGTGTTTGCACATATTACTGATGGTTACCCAGTAACAAGTACTTTGGACCATGCCTAAACTATTTTTCAAAACCACTGGTTGCTATGTTAATATATAATTTATTTAACCACAGCTGTATGTGAAACCTAGTTATAAAGAGAAGCACTTGATTTTTTTAAAAGGGTATTTCTTTCTACCTAAAAGAATAATACTAAGCAAAGGCAAAAAACTTAAGTGGGGGAGTCAAGCTTCATTTGTAACTTAAAGCAACACTAACTCAAAGCAGGTAGCTGCTACTACCTTTAGAAGAACAGAAGCCAGAATTTAAAATTGAACATATTGATACACAGAGTAAAGAAATCAAAGCAAAGGTAGCATGAAAAGGCGACAAGCCTTTTGTTGTTGGGCAAAAAACAAGTATAAAATATCTACCTTAGGCTGTAAAACAAAGAAGTAGCCAATGCCTTTGGCCTGACAGATGAGCTTGCATCTGTCCTTTGGTGAGACACCAGCATACTTGGGTGTCCACTCCACTGCAGGTCCACTCCCAAAGGAAGCTTTTGAAAATTCATTGTGTGCCTCACATTGCTCTTCTCTAAAGGTTTTTCCTGAAAAGAGAATGATACGATGACATTATCAGTTTCCAATCTTTACCCATCTGTTATGGGTTCAGTCTCTTTGCCCCACTTTCTCAAAGTGGAAATCCATTTGTACCTACCATTATTATCTGGACAGTCCTCAATGTTGCATGATCTGTAGCGCACTCGTTTGCCTTCACAGTACTTCCCCCCATTCTTTGGGACTGGGTTGTCACACTCCCTCATTGTATACTGAACTCCTCCACCACAGGTTCTGGAACACTCTCCCCAGGGTCCCCATGGTCCCCAGCTTCCGTGAACAGGTGTCTAAATGAAGACAGAAATCATCAGTGTTAGAATTATCCAAAGAGACCTCCTAAGGAAGAAGAAGAAGCAGAAGAAGAAGCAGAAGCAATCCAGAGGGAGCAACAAAGAATCAATTCTAAAATTATGTTGCATTCCTTCCTGTTAAAACATGTAGATGGGGCATCTAACTCGGTAAAAAAACAAAAACAAAAACAAAACCTTTTTAATATCAATTTGTTTTTCTAATTCTGAATTATAAAGGGATATAAACATGCTTCAGCAGAATAAAGAACTCACATCAAAATGCTTCTTGTCAGTCTTGTTCACACACTTGCTATTGACACACCACTTTCCTTCTCCACAGCTCGTGCCGTCGGCCCAGGGGAAGTGTTTGGTTTGGCACACCAGCAGGCTGCCAGAATTACCAGTGCACCACAGAGTGGCGCATGTGCTGGCTGCGTCGGGACAGTGTTTGGACTCCTCTCCAAATGTGAACTGGCACTGCCGGTTGGCATCATACAGGGTGCCAGGGAGATCAGATGGCAGCTGTATGGAACTCTGTGGCTTGTCCATCAAACATTCTCCTGCAAAGGAAATGCCACCCATATCAGTAATGAGTTCACGAAAGCATGGTTTTGCAAAATATTTATCATATAAAATCATGTATAGGAAAGTAGTTTGAAAGCTGCAGAGTTTGGGAGAAAAAAAAGCCAGGAAATGTAGATTACTAGTAATGATTCAATAAAGTATTTCTGGCTTAACAATGACAGGAAGTTATTGTTGTGCTCAAAATGTGAATGAACTGACTTTGGGAGCTATTCCACTAGCAGCACTTATCTTCCACTGGAAATTAAGATCTGAACATTTATGATCTTGACAGTGAAAGGTAATTTTGGAAGAGGGAAAATATAAACAGCAACAGAAAAAGAATTTACTTAACCAGAACACCATCCAGGAAAAGTGGGGCACCGCTCAGAAAGAAGAATGTAAGTCTTACCGTGACCGTTATCCAGAAACGATGTGATCATGTAGGCACTGCAGGGAGACCAAGGCTGGCTGCGGTCCAAATTGGAAAGCATTGAGGCCATCATGTGGGAATCCTGGTTCATGCCGTTCAGGCTGGCACACTGCTTTGCGTCGTCATGTGGCATATTAAACACATGGCCTGGGGAGCAGTCCAAAACTCTCATTAAAACAGAGCTCATTCGTAGTATTTTTTTTTTCCCTCTTGACTGAGTTTGTCTCAAAGTGATATTTCAATACAAAGAAATACATTTAAGAATCAATTTCAGGTATCATGTCTATTTTCCAAAGAGTGTAAAGGAACTTATAAATTTCCAAATGTCCATAACTCATACTCTTTTTATTCTAATGAAGATGTTTGAAATAGTAGAAAGTATTTCCTGTAGTTTTTAAACTGTACCAGCATATAAAATAGCAACATAGTTTACAAATTCTACCTAATACATTGTTTTATCAGTTAGTATTTACCAGTTGTGCTAACTTGTACTCTGAGACAGACTTACCTAATTCATGGGCTGTGGTGAAGGCAGCTTGTAAACCATCATCTTCGATGACTGAGCAGCTTCTGCTAGAATCACACACAGTTCCAACATCTGCCATCCCAAGGGTATCACAGGTCTGGGATCCACATAGGTCCTACAAAAAGTAAAGGTAGATCTTTATACAGGAAAAGAACAGTCTGAGCTTTGGAAGTTAACTTTTCAGCAGAATGTGTCTGTACATATGTTTTGGAGCATCTACATTCATTATTGGTGAGTGAGGATGAATGCATGTGATTTTAATCAAGACTGTTACTAATCTTTTAAAATAGAACAGTGTAACTTGAGATACTAAAGTTACAGGAGAATTGAGTAAGATAGAACATGTAAACCAACTGAAAACCTTGCTGACCTGCCTCATTTACATTTTGTTTGGTACATGCTAACTCTCAAGAGGACAATCTGGTGACCATCTTGTTCTCACCTGTCTGGTGAAAAGGATCGCTGTGTCATAGTGCTCTGAATCCCGGTCACTGGGTGGGTTGTGCTGCTTTTGCCAATTGCAGAAGTTCCGCAGAGTGAAGGCAGCATTGGAGGTCACCTCTGGCCCCTTCTGTTCCTCATAGATAACCAAAATCTTCACTACCACCAGGCTAATTGAATTCCTAATGCTGGGGTGTTTGTATAGCCTGGCTGCCACCGAGAATAAGGTGAGAAGGTAATGCTTTAGACCACTGCCGTGGAACTCTGCCATGGACTGGTCTGCCACAAGCATGGTTTCCACATAGCGAGGGCTGGACACAAATCTCTTCTTTCTTACACTTCCAGTTCCTGTCAAGAAACAAGAGAGGCAGTTTGCTCACTGGCAGTTTCTCCAAGAATAATTACCTTCCCAGAGTATATAAGGAAAGCCAGATGAGTCAAAGCAAATAAAACCAAAAATATACCCCGAATAACAACAATAACAACAACAAAAACTTGCACTCATTTTACTGGAAATGGTTATTTTAAAATTTTTTTCTTTTGTTTGAAAAATTTTTAAAAATGTGCTGCAAGGTGTGATTAACCTCTTTTTTGTACTTGGGTGAACAAAATTTCTTTTGTTCTCTTTGGAATTCTACAATCTGAGCGAGGCGGTATGCACATCATGTTACCCAGCTGTAGTAAAAACTTGGAACAAGAGCAGCAGGCAGGGCGCCCTGAGTCACTCTTTCACTCTGGAGGCCAGAACTCAAATCCTGAATGAGATCATCCCGCGCCACGTGGAAGGCCAGGGGCAGGGCTGGGGCTGCTGCCAAGGGGCGGGACCTGCAGGAATCTCAGCCTGCATTGCTCAGCTCTCTCATTCCAGGGGTCCCTGGGGTGCTCTGTTCAGGCCAATTCCGGGCACAAGGACCACCCACTCTGCCCAGCAGCCCATTGGCTCACTCTCACTGCCCCAGGGAGATAAGTTCGTGCCTCCAGCCAAGGTTGATTATTTGGAAAGAATCCTGGGGCTACTGACACAGGGGGACCAACCCCCAAGGAAAGTTCTCAACTGGGCTGTGATCACAGAACTGCTTCTAGGAGCAAATGAGCTGGGGAAATGGAAATTCTGAAATAAGGCAGGAGAGAAAGGTTTCTTTTTCTTTTTCTTTCTTTCTTTTTTTTTTTTTTTTAAAGGACCGGAGTGATAAAATGAAAAGAATTTGATAGTAGGCCATGCACTGAACGAGAGTCTGTGGCATCCCAGAAAGTCTGCGGCGGGTAACACTGAACAGTACTAGAGAACTGAATCATCACGGCGAGGGGGAGCGCAAACCGGGAGGCGGGGTAGAAGGGAGCGCAGGCGGGGCAAGCCGCGCAAAGACCTCCCAAGCAGGTTCTAGAGAGGGGCCCCGCCACCCCAAGCCGACCAGTTCAGCCTCTTAAGGGGAGAAGACAGAATCCCACAGAACAGATGGTAGCGCAGTGGCCCAGGCTTACGGGTACCATCGGAGGTCACTGTCGCTCCCTGCCTTCTCCATCTCCGCCCTCCTAGCGCTGCGCGCACGCACAGGCAGCGGGTTACAAAACTCAGCGCGAAGCTGCAACCCAGCCAAAGCTCGCACATGAAATCGTTAAAAAGAAAAGGAATGGAAAGAAGTCACGTGCGCTCACACTCAGTTAAGATGTAAAGAATCAGGTTACAAATTCTCCCTTCCCCGTCGAAATACTTGGTCTTAAGTCTGCAGAGAATGGTTGATTTTTCGGGCCTTTCTTGGTTATTCATTATTTGGGCAAATGAAATTAAATCTTCCAGCAGGAGTTAAACTCACTCGTCAGTCCACCAACCCTTTTTTGACCCATTTTCCTGACCGCGAGCTGAAGTTTAACCTCCCATTAACATCGGCTAGGGAAAACGAGGATGGGGGATGAATGGTGAGAGGAACTAGGGAAACTTTCTACCTGCTGGTTGTCCCGCGAGCGGTGGCGCCGGGTCCCACAGTGGCCTCTGCGTCCCTGCGTCCTCCCCTTCTGGTTCTGCGCCTCTCGCGGGCAGGGTCTCTGTGTCCAGGACTCCGCACTTGGAGCCGCCGCCGCCCCGCCGCCTTCGCCGCAGGAGATGGAACTGGGACCGCGCCAGAGGCTCCTCCTTGGCGGCGGCGGGGGCGAAGCGCTCGGTAGCGGTGGCAGGGGCGGGCTGGATGAAGAACTCTTCGCCCTGCAGGTAGAAGGCGCCACGCACGCCCTCGCAGAGGCTGAGAGCGGCGGCTGAGCTGGGGTCACCATTCACCGTGCCGGAGTAGAAGCAGTGCGCCAGGTCGCCAGTAGGGTCCAGACGCTGCGCCTCGGACTCAGGTTTGCGCCCCACAGTTTGGAGTGTGAAGCCAGGCGCCAAGAAACCGTGGTCGGGCTGCAGTTCCAGGTGCATCTGCCGGCCAAAGGCGTCCAGGCGTAAGCGCGTGGTTTCGTGTCCTGGGGCGCGCTCCAAGGCCGGCAGCACGAGCTCCTCGTCCTCCTCGGCAGGGCGCCCTATCACGCCGGGAACGGTCAGCAGTACTGGGGTCACCGCGAGAAATAGCAGCAACCAGGGTGCAGGCTGGGAGCCTCGAGACCGCGGGGGCCGCTCCGCGTTTCCCATGTCGCCGTCCGGCGTGTGCCTTTGGTTTCCAATAGAGACTGCTCGCCGCCCTGGAGCCCCGGGTGACACCGTGCGTCCCAGCGTGCCGAACAAGGGAGAGCTTTTGTTCGGTTCAGAAGAGCACAGCTTCTCTCGCCTCGCTCGGGATGGTTGAAGTGAACGATCACTATTACTTTTTGAAAGTACGCGCAGAGCTGCCAACAACGGACGCTCTCAGAGTCACTGGAGTTCTACTAGCGCGCGGGAAGGTTTCCTTCCAGCGCCGGGTTGAAGGCGCCGCTCGGCAGGCGCTGCGAGAATCTGAAGCGCTCTGGGGCGCCCCTGGGGCTCAGTGCAACAGACAGATCGGAGCCCGGCGCCACTCTTCGCCCTCTGCCTTGGCCGCGGTGCTGCTCGCTCTGAGCAGGACTCTGCCCTCTCCGCCCGGCTGTGTGCTTTGGCTTTGCAACAGCCTCTGGCTCGGAGCCGCTTTCCAGCGAGTGCAAGAACCGGGCAGCCCGGGCTGCCCCTTTATAGTCCCCAGGCGAGCCCCTCCTCCCGCTTGGCCGCCTTTCCATCGCGAAGACACCGCCCCCTGAGCTCAGTCGGTGCAGAACCACTCTCAGCGCCGCGGGCCCCCGGCGGGGGAGGGGGCGGGCTCCTCCGCGCTGGCTCTGCGCCACGGCTAGTCAGTTTGGGAGCGGAAGACGCAGAAGGGGTGCTGCGACGAGCACTTTGTACAGCCCAGGCTGCTCCCGGGAGAAGAACTTCCCTCCCCTCGTGCCTCTCCCCTGGACCACCCTGCCTTCCTGCCGCCCCTCCGGAGCGGGAACGCTTACCGCGCTGGGGGCGTGGGGGAGTGGGAGTGAAGAGCTGAGTCCCTTCACCAAGATTTCCTGCCCTGGAGCTGCCCCCGAGTTTCCCTTTCTTCCCGCCTAGTCCTTTATTCCCCATCTGGGAGAGGAGCCAAAGCTGCCCTCTCTGGAGTCCCCCGCGCCACCGCTCCATCTCCCTAGCCCACCATGAGCTCCTTTTTTTGCTTGCAGCGAGATCTCTGTCACTGCCTGTGTCTCAGCTTTTCTTGGGGGAAAATTTGGTTGACCCTGCCTAGCCCCCTAGAAACCAGGTGAGGGTGAGGGGCCGGGGACACTTCGCAGGCTGTGGATTTTAAAAACGTGTTTGCACTGGCCTTCGTCCCCCGCCCCCAGAGACCTCTGTGCGGGTTACATTTCCGGAATAGGTGATCTGGAACAGGGTTCAGGTCCCTAGAGCCTAAGGAGGGAACTGCGTTTTTGCTCCTTCATTCGAGAAATGACCAACTCCTCCCCAGCCCGCGCGTCCTTCCACGCTGCAGGCCTTAGGCCAGACGGGCAGCAACGTCTAGGAACCCCGTTTTCCGACTCAGGGGCCAGCGGCGATCGCTGGGTGCAGCCAGACAGGGTGCAGCGTAGGAAAGAGGAAATCGGTTTTCTTCTCCAACCCCTCCCTCCGCTTCCTAGCAGGAAGGGAAGAGGCTGCATCAGTGTTACGAAAGCGCCAAGGCGCAGTCTTTCTACTCCCTGGTCCCCAAGCAAAAAGCTGAGCGGCCATTCCATTGAAAAAGGGAGGGACTCCATGACCCGGAGGAAGGAAATGTTTCACAATGCTCTCACGGGCGGAAAGCCAGAGGGACAATGGTGAGAAAGACCGCCCAAGTCCGGGGGCAGAGTGGCGCGCACTCTTCCCGCCGCGCGCTCGCGGGCTCCGTCTCGCCGCCCTTCCCCAGTCGCTCTCCGGCCTCTGTCTCACTCCTCCCCGATCTTCCCAACCCTAGTGGGTCCTGGCCAGAAGTCCCCTGGAGTACTCCTACGCATCCCTCTTGCAAACTTTTCTATCAGGATTCTGTCCAACTCCTTTCTCTCAGTGTTCTAGATTGCTCACTTGAAAAACAAAAACTTTGCTTCCCACTCTCTCTTCAGGAAAGATCAAAGGAAAAAGAATGGCGGGCCGAAGCAAAAAAACCCCATCACCCTCCAAATGGCTTAGTAACAGCCTCTGGTCCTCACGTCCTCACCTTCAATGCGGAATGCTTTGAATGTGAATTTGGTTTCCTAAAATCACACTCATAGTTAAAAGTTGAATGATCAACTCAAGACTTTGATACATTTTAACAGCACCTTCTGCGATCTGCCTCGTCAGTTTCTTCCCTTTGCTCTTCCACTCGCCCACCAGCTAACATTTTTATACTGTGCACCTGGCTACTCCTTTCAGTCTCTCCTTTATCTCTCTCCCTCACCACATTCCATATCTCCTTTAAAATTACTGTAATATCTGCACTCATGAGTGGCCGGTTTGGTTGTAGATGTCTAGCTTCTCTCTCTTCATTTTTTTTTTTTTAACTTAGAGGATTACATCACCTCTCTGCTTTGAAAGTGGTCTTTTCCAAGCATCTGAACATCCCTGCGCCCCAGGTTGGTCTGGAGACTTTTGGCTTTAATTTTGTTTACAATAATTCTTCCATATTTTGATTTCCATTTCATTTCACTCTAGCAAGAAGAAGGGTTGGACACTTGGGAGAACGTTTGGATAAAGTCATTTTAGATTCTCAGGATACTGACCACCAAATCATAAAGTCATAATGGCAGAATCATCAGTACATTTTTAAACTTTTTGCTTAGAAAAGGGTTCAGAACATATATGGTGATCAGCAGACTGGTTTTGAGATGAAGATATCAGATACTTGAAATGTCCCAGGGACCTAGATACTTACCAGGTCAGTGGGGCAGGAAGGAAAATTTTGAAGAGGCAAAAAATGTGTAACTTTAAAAAGTCATGTAATGTATTCCAGTCTGTCCACTCCTCTATATGAACTTTGTAGCTTTCTAAAGTACAATAATGCACCAATCGTGGTGGCATACACCTGTAATCCCAGGAGGCCGAGGCAGGAGGATCACTGCAAGTTCGAGGCCAGCCTGGACTGAATAGCAAAACCCTGTCTCAAAAAGACAAAAAATAAAATAAAAATAAAATAAAATAAAATAAAATAAAATAAAATGCACTAATGCAGGTTTGCCCTTGAGTCTGTATCCTTCTTCGGTGTGTCCTTGGAAGTTTAATTCAAGGCATATATTTCTAAACTTGAATGGGTTACTTCAAGTCCATTGTAATTTTTTCATAGTTCATGTTGTATATCCAAATAGAGTTGAAAAAAAAAAAAAAGCAGTGAGTTAAAGGGAAAAGGATTGCCAGGAACATGGCTTTTTTATTCTCTGGGTTTCTCTCCAGATTTCTGTTCTTTTGTATAATGACTCCAATCTGTTGTGCACCTGTAGTTCTGGGAAATGATTCTTTTTTAATCGCTTCAACAGAGACATGGATGCACAAGTTGCCAGTTACTAAGCTGAAAAACTCCATGCTCAGAACATCTAATCCATGCATTCTTTTTGTGGCTCAGCACTGCTCAGGTGTTCGCAGCGTTACACAATAGAGCTCTAGAACATAAATGTATATTTATAAGCAACATGTGCACTGGAAAACGATTTAAATGTAGAAATAAGACCGTAAGGCTTAACTTTATTCATGGCACTCATAAAAATGATGTAACATCAAGTGCTTGTAGTTTTACATTCCCATACTGCCCCAATTTTTGCTCCTTGATTTGAACGTGCATCCAGAATATCCCATACTGTTCTAATCCTTCTTCCCCACATTTCTGGTTTTCTTTTTATAAAACACATATGAGCCTATATAAATATTAATCTTAATATACTTTAATTTGTAGACTTTAGCCAACCTTTTATGACTTGAAGATGCGACCCAACAACATTTAAAACATTATAAGACTCTGCTCATAAGGAATAGTTTGACTTTGTAAAAGTTTCCTTGAACAGAAGAACTTCCTAAAAAAAAAAAAAAAAGGCATATGCTTTCTAGTGATAAAGATGAAAATGCCTATTTCTGTTTCAACCCTATATGGTTGTATTTGTTTCACTGATTCATATATTACAGGCCTAATACTCATTTCATAATTCTTGTAAAGCCTGTACCAAAGTAAGTCTTCAACAAATCACCATGAATTGAGGGAATCTGGTAACACAAAGGAGCTATTAGAATTCTTTTAGTGTAAACATTGCTTATAGAGACTACTAATGGACATATTTTATAACTACGTAAGACTTTTTACTCATGTTTTCATACCATAGGATTCACTAGTTTGAAATATCAAAGCTATTTGCCATTAGTACTGCTTTAAAGAATACAGGTCCATAAAGTCATACCGGACAAATGACTTTTTTGTTTTATCATAATTTAGAAAGCAGACAGAAATCAATCATTTTTAAAGTTCGTTATATCCTCAGCAATATAATATTGAAAGCAGAGAAATTATTGTAAATTGCCTTTAGACTTAAAATTTTTGTGCCCTCTAAATCATGTATTTGCAAAATTGAAAGAAGTATGATGTTTAATATTTATTCTCTTTCCTTAAAAGAAAAGAATTGAACCTCAAAAGCCTTATGTAAATTGCACAAGTACCAAGGGCCTAGACACTTACCAGGTCAGTGAGAGTAAAGGTGCTTCCCTTGAACTGGGGCAGGAAGGGAAATTTTGAAAAGGCAGAAAATGTGCAATTTTAAAAAGTCATGTAATGTACTCCTGTCTATCGATGATTCTATATGAACTTCAGTTTCTAAAAAAGCATTAGTGCAGGTTTGGCCTAGAATCTCTCTTCAGTGTGTCCTTATTGAAAGTTTGTTAATTCAAGGCACACATTTCTAACAGCCAAATCAGGAGCTCACAGATAAATGACCCTGATCATAATTTTTAATCACATATAACTTGGAATTTTAACTTACCTGGTGGTTTCATAGGCGTGTTGTAATATTTATGCTAGATGTTGTTTACAATTATTAAATTTCATTTTAATAGTCATTTTTCTAGCAATAAAAAATTTCCACCTTAAGAGATTTGTAGCCTTTAGTACCTCTTTCTCAGCCCACAAGATGGCGCTGGTCTACAACAAATAATATGCAATTGCTTGCTTGCTTTTTTTTTTTTTCCTTGTTCTTCAGAAGTTTGCAAAGGTTTTACGGATTTTTAATCACACATAAGAGATTTTTTTAAATCAAATTTTCTCCTGCCTTTTGGGATCATGTAAAATATTTTAAAAGATTTTTTTAAAAGTGGTAACACGATGTATTTAAATTTTAAGAAGTATATAATTACTTTCACCAACTATTAAAGGTAGGCAACCACTTCTTTAATAGTATTGTTCTATTAGATCAAGTGAAAAACTAATTTTACTTTCTAAAAAGAAAACTACCTAGAATAAGATAATATTGTGGATCAGTTTCATCAATGCATTTGAGAGCTCCATGCAATTTAAATGGAAAGAAATCACAGGTATTGCAATACACAAAAACCTCATTCATTCATCAGGTATTCATTATGTACAATCTACTTAGCATATATTAATGCTTAACTATCCATCCTGAAGTTAACTGCTTTTTCTGTTTTGGAAAATTTTCCTTAAACACAAGAGGAAAAAAAAAAAAAAAAAAGTGAGAAAATATGCTGCCACCAGGTGGTGACAAAACATAAAATTTGAAGTAGTTCCTGAAGTGGGCATTTCATGAAATACTGGACTACAACACATATAAATGACTTCCAAATATCATATGAATTTAAAATCGCATTCTGGGCATTTTTATTTCTCAAAGTGGCTTACTTGTAACATAGTGATGCTAATTTAATAAATACTGTAGGAACTGACAGTTTTAGTCAGTAGGAGGCACATGAGACCACAGAATAAGGAATTTTTAACTCTTGCATTTTTCTTTCAGTCAGGTTACAAGTTATTAACCAGTCGATTAAGACAGGAACCATTACTAACCTCACTTCCTAAAATAATTATTGAAATGGAGCTGAAAGTCACTTGTCCAAATATTTCGATTGTGATTTTTGCTAAAGATACAGAGAAATATTTGATGAGTTTTAGACTTCTGCCCCACTGTAAGAATTTAGGACTTTATGGTGATCCTTATTGATAATTAATAGTTGAATTATAAAGTACTGTGGCCCATTGACAACCCAGGAGAGCAACTAGCACTATTGGCAGCTCAGAATCCCTGATGTTTAGATATTTTGCATAAGGGAAGGAGACCAAGAGATGGAAGGAAGGGAAAAAGAGGAAGAAAGAGATTTTAAAAAAATTTAAGATGTGTTATGTATCCATGATGAATGTACCATCATGCATTGCAACCATGAACTAATAAAAGTAATTTCCTATGTTGTGCTTCCCAGTCTTTCTCACCTGTAGAAAATTATGCTTGCTTCGCTCACTGGAGCCCATGGACTCATCACTCATGGCTGGAAACACTGGGCCAGAAAGCCGTCTTGTCTTTGAGTGCCTACAGGTCACCCCATGAGCTGAGACAGAGCCGAAAGCCTGCTTGGGCAATGCCATGTCTAAGTGCGGGAGGTCTCCCTGGCCTTACACTTTTACCCACAGAGGAGGAAAGGCAGATCAGTGCCTTTTAATTTTGGTATTCTGACTCTGCTACCTCTTTACTTTGTGATTTTAGGGACTCCATTTCTGTTACTGAACGACAGATTCCTTGAATGTAAAATGAAGGAAACCCTGACCTGAAACACTGTAGTAAAGATGAGAGATAACATTGCTCTGGAACAGTCAACAGATAAATGAGACTGACTGATACAGATAAGGCTTTAAAAGTAGACAAGAGGGGGTTAATAAAGTGGTCCAGAGTACCAGGAAGTGAACTGTGATGAAGCATCGTTACTTGATACAGGGAACACTTAAAATGGACCAGTATGTGGTCACTATCTTTTTGTTTTCCTTTTTAATTGGCACATAGTAATCGTATGTATTTTCAGGGTACAGTGTGATATTTCAACGTCTGTGAACAATGTATAGTAATTGAATCAACATATTTGGTATATCCTTTACCTTTTACCTTTAGGCTGGAAAGAATAGTAGAGAAGGGCTAGAGTTTGATCGAAGGATACAAGGTTATAGTTAGATAGGAGAAATAAATTCTGTTATTCTATTGCTCAGTAAGGTGAATATGGTTTATAATACTGCAGTGAACATTTCAAAGTGACACAAGTTTTTTAAATGACCGAGGCAAGTTGTCTTTTTCTGTCCAGTAAGACTCTTTAATTATTATTGGGCAACAGAGCACAGATACAAGGTGCATGTGTTCCAGAATGTTTATGGTACATGGTGCAGAATAAAGATCAGTCAGCGGTTATTGGAAATAGGGAATGAAAAGCAAGACAAGAATGGAATGAAATGATTTCGAAAAATCCAGAGAGATTAAAAGAGAGCTTTCTAAAGCTATCAGTTCATGATATCCGCCTGTGAATTGTCTAAAAGTTACAGCTGGTAGTTTTTATACACCTACTGTCCTTCGCCATGTGATGTATTGTTTGTAATTCCTTCAGTCTGGAAACTAATTTAAAAATTCCAAGGGATGAACTACTCAGAATGCTTGAGCTGGACGCCTCTGTCTTGCTGCCTGCCTCATTCTCCTGGCTCCTGTTCACTGTCGCCTTTGCACACTTGGCACCCAGGCAGAGGGACCCTGTGTACCCTGCTGGTATTTACCTAGGTGTGCCCTGGGACTTGAATGCTTTTTGCTTCCCTAGGTCTCCCGGGATGAATGATAGCCATGCAATTGTAAGCAGAAAGCACAGGGTAGGTAAGAGCTATGTGGAATTTTTTTTTTCGAGACAGGCTCTCACTATGTGACCAAGGCTTGCCTCAAACTCCATGTGGAAATCTTTGACCAAAATAGGAGTCAATGGAACGTGGGTGCTCTCCTAACACTTCAGAGACTGCGCAGAGGACCGCGATAGGTATCCCGTCCGAGGGTTCTGAGAGAACCCGGCCCCAGTTGTCCCTGGCAATGAGCAGCCTAATCATACACCTTTGTATTGATTTCTTTTCCCTCCTGTCTCATTCTTCGTGGTCCCTTTCTCATTTCCTAAGCTCGCTTAGCTACCTCTTGACCTCCTCTCTTGCACAGGGACTGAACACACTTAAGTCCTTGTCTCAGGGTCTGCTCTATTGACTCAACCGAGTTGAAAACAGTGAGTACCAGGAAACGTAGGTAGGATCACTCACTCACCCAGTGGTGACGGTCTCTTTGCTGGTGGCAAGTGGGGTGGCAATAGCCTCTTGCAGGTGTTGGCAGTGTGACCTCTCAGATGCTTCAGTGGCATAGAGGTGAGGCCTAAGCAATCGCAGTGGCACCCAGCAGTGTGAGGAAAAGGGCACATAAAAGGGGTTTGGAGTTTGAATGGCTTTTTAAAAAATGTTATTTTAAAGAGAAAAAAACCACAAAATTTCAAAATGAAATATTAGAAAACATTGGTTAATACACTGAGTACTGTTATATTTAGATTAGTTACTTGGAGTACAAGATGTGGGCATTTAGTTGTCCAAATAATAGTAGCACAAATTTTTCTTTCCAATGAGTTCTGCTTGTGAACTAAGAATATAACTATTTTAACTATCTTATATATGCATGTTTTTTCCTTTTCCATTCCTTCTTTTCTCCTTTCCCCCATCTCAGTTTTTCTTTCCTTTTGAACAATTCTGCTCATTTCACACTATCTATTATACATTTGGATCTTATTAACTTTTTCAGCTTCTCACACTAGGGAGACAATATGATGTTTATACATGTGAGTCTGATTTATTTTCACTGATGAGTATGGTCTCGAGTTGCATCCATTTACCTATAAAAGTTTCTAGTTTTTCTTTTTTTATTACTGAGTAGTACTCCATTGTATAAACTACCACATCTTTTTAATTCATTCCTTGGTTAATTGGCATTTGGATTGTTTCCAAGATTTAGCTATTGCAAATTGTGCTGCTATAAACATGGGTACACATATGTTGTTATGATAAGATGTTTTTAATTCTTCTGCGAAGACACCCAAAGGGGAATAGCTGGGTCAAATGGAATTCCTCCTCCTAGTTTTATGAGGAATCTTCACATTGTTATCCATAGTGGTTGCACCAGTCTACCCTCCCACCAATAGTGGAGAAGAGTTTCTTTTTCCCCATACCCTTTCCAGCATTTGTTATCAGTTGATTTTTTGATGACAGTCATTCTTACTGGGGTGAGATGGAATCTCACTGTTGTTTTAATTTGCATCTCTTGAATGACCAATGATTTGAACATTTTTTTATGTATTTATTTGTTGCTCATATTTCTTCATCTGAGAAGTGTGTGCTCATCTCAGATGCCCATTTTTGGATTAGGTCTTTAAATTTGGGAGGTTTGATTTTACTTGAGTTCTTTATATATTCTCAATAGTAATCCTTTGAGGAACAGGTGGGAAACATTTTTTCCCACATTGTGGGTTGTCTCTTCACTCTGACAGTGGTTTCTTTTGCTGTGCAAAAGCTTTATAATAAGACAAGATCCTAGTTGTTGATGGTTTGTGATAGTTCCTGTGCAATCAGGATTTTATTCATAGTTTTTGCCTACCCTAATGTCTTCAAGAGTTTTACCTATTCTATCTTCCAGCAGATTTAATCTTTCTGTTTTAATATTTAGGTCTTTGATCCATTCCAAATTTAGTTTAGTGCATGGTGAAAGATGTGGGTCCAGTTTTAATCTTTGGCATGTGTAGAGTCAGTTTTTCCAGCACCATTTATTAAAAGGCCTATATTTCTTTCAGTGAATGTGTTTGGCACTTTTGTCAAAGTTAAGGTGGCTGACTACGTCTGAATTTGTTTCAACATCTGATCTGTTCTATGAATCCTTGGGTCTGTTTTTTTTTTTTTTTTTGTTTGTTTTGTTTTTTGTTTTTTTTTGTTTTTTGTTTTTTTTTTTCTCGCCAGTACATTACTGTTCTTTTCTTATCACAGTAGCTTTACAGGATAATTTCAAGTCAGGATTGTGATGCCCCCTGCTATGTCTTTGTTGCCCAGAATTGCCTTTGCTACTCTAGGTTTCTTCTGGTTCCAAATGAATTTTAGGATTGTTTCCCCTAATCCTGTGAGAGTTGCATAAAATCTGCCTAACAGTTTTGGAAGCATGGCCATTTTCACTATATTGGTTCTATCTATCCAAGAGCAAGGGATATCTTTCAATTTTCTGATATCCTCTTTAATCTCCTTTCCCAGAGTGATATCTGTTTTCTGATATTCTTTTTAATCTTCTTTTTCAAAGTGCGGTAATTTTCAAAGCACAGATCTTTTATTTCCTGTGTTAGATTGATTCTCAGGTGTTTCATTTTTTTGGATGCTATTGTGAAAGTTGTTGTTTTCCTAATTTCTCTCTCGGTGAGTTTGTTATTAGTGTACATGAAGGCTATTGATTTCTGAGTGTTGACTTTACTACAGTAGCTATATGACTGAATTTTCTTGTTAAATCTAGCAATCTTTTAGTGGAGTTTTTGGGGCCTTGTAGGTAGAGTATCATGTTATTTGCAAATAATGATAATTTAACTTCTTCCTTTCTTATCATTATTTCTTTTATTTCTTTTTCTTCTCTAATTGCTCTGGCTAAAGTTTCTAGAACTGTGTGGAATGAGTAGAGACAGTGGGCATCCTTGTGTTGTTCCTTTTTTCAGAGTAAAAGCTTTCAGTTTTGTCCATTTATTATGATATATGAGTTTTTGGTTTTTCATAGAAACCTTTTATCGGGTTGAGTTAAAGACCATCTTTTTTAATTTCCTGTAGGGTTTTTATCATGAATGGGTGCTGAACTTTGTCAAAAGCTTTTTCTGCAACTATTTATGGTTTTTGCCCTTGACTCTGTAAATATGATGTATTGTATTTTTTGATTTCATCCCTGGGATGAATCCAACTTGGTCATAGTATAATCTTGAAGATTTGTTGCATTCTGTTTAATAGTGTCTTATTGAGAATTTTTGCGTCTCTGTTCACTAGTGAGATTGGCCTGTAGTTACGTTTTTAGCTGGGTTCTTCCGTGGTTTTGGTATCAGGGTAATACTTACTTCCAGAAATAAATTTGGGGGTATTGCTTCCCTTTCAATTTCATTAAAGAGTATGAGAAGTAGCAGCATTAGATCACCTCTATATTTCTTATAGTCTTGTAGAATTCAGCAGTGAATCTGTCAGGGACTGGACTTTTCTTTGTTGGTGGGTTTTTAATTACATCTTTGATTTCATTGATTGATATTGATTTATTTAGGATTTTTATGTCTTCTTGATATATTAATTCTTTGTCGAATGGCTTGTGCTAATTTCTTCAGAGTAGATTTTGGCAAACCGTGGCTATCTGTTTTTATAGATTGGGTTTTAGTGGAATAAAGTCATAATCATTTGTTTACATATTATTTATGACTACAGTTGCGATGCAAAGCAGAGGTGAGCAATTGCAAAGGAGATTCTATAGGATGCAAGGTCAAAACATTTGTTATCCAGCCTGTAAACCATAAGTTGTCACCCTCTTTAGAAGGAGAAAGGGAAAGTTATAGGAAGGAGGGAGAATTAAAAAGGGGAAGGTGGGGCGAGGATAGAGGCGGGGGTGGGAAGGAGGGAGTGTGGGGGATAGGACATTTTTTCTAACTCTTAATTGCAAGGTATGCATGCTATGAAAGTCATCGTCTTTATCTCCTGCACCCGGAGAGCAGACTGTGTTGAAAATCCAAAAATTTATAATCTCACAGTTGTTTTATGTCAAAGTCATCAGCCTAATGAAGACACTGTTGTTTTTGAGACTTAAAATAGAGACATTTGGATGAGTTGCAGATTGTCCTGGACACTAGAGACTGGCAGAAGCAGATGTCACCTCCTTGCTAGAGTAGAACAGCTTCCCCTAGTGTAGATGCTGCACAATTCTCTGCAGAGACAGATGCTTCTCAAAAGGGTGTCTGTTTTCTCTGCAGCTGCCACAGATGTTTTTCAATCATAGTTTCTTAAATAAACTCCAATTCCCTGGGAAAAGTTTTCTCAGAAACAC